>SJYO01045292.1:8962953-9230401 GCA_006410555.1 Capra ibex | reverse complement strand
TAGAGAAAGTCTTAAAAGGTGTCAAATAACACTAGGTGTGTCAGTTTCCAAAACCGTATCAGTTCTTTCGTCTTTATCTACAAAAAGACCTTGAGAGAACGAAAAAGGTACTAGGTCACCTACAACCGTTAAACTAGAGACCAAGGAGACGGAAAAGATTTTGGTCGAACTTGTAGTCCCTCAAGTGCCAAGTGTATAACGACTTCGGACCGAACCTCTTAAAACTCGTCAAGAAATGATCGTACACTCTACTCACGTTAACACGTCATCAAACTCGTAAGAAACCGTAACGGGAAGAAACCTTGACCTTACTTTTGACTGGAAAAGGTCAGGACACCGACGACGACTCAAAAGGTTTAAACGACCGTATAACTCACATCGTGAAAGTGTCGTAGTAGAAAGTCCTAAACTTTGTCGAGTTGACCTTAAGGTAGTGGAGGTGACCGAAACAAGCATCAGTATGAAAGATTCCGGGGGAACTGAAGTGTAAGGTTCTACAGACCGAGATCTAATCACTAGTGTAGTAGTACTCATAGACCCAGCACTTCTAGAAAAAACATGTCAAGAAGGCACATAAGAACCTAGAAGTGCTGGGTCTATTAGTACTACTACCCTATAGATAGTGACAAAAGTTTTCAAGGAGCATGACTGTGTCCTGTGATGTATCTCGTCTCCCAAGTAAAAGATGTTCTTACTGAAGACTTCACACCAGAGACTTGACGGATATCAAAAGAAGGAATAGAAGGTACCTTCACCATTTGATTGGATTAGTAGATAGTTCCTTCCCTTTAGTGATGGTTCATGGTCTTATGGATGATAATCATTGTTCTCAAAAACTAAGAATAAGGGAACAACCCTTCCCCTGAAAATTTTCAAATAAGATTTTTTTGTGGAACAATTTCACAAGTTTTCACAAAAATGTTGACTACAACGTCGAAAATGTTTGACTTTTTGACATTTACTACACTTTTACAGTGACTGTCCTATAACCAATTTCTTTACTGTCACCTCGGTTCTTGCCTGAGACTAAATCTACGACGTCTACTGCTGCACGCACCTCCCTGTCTGTATTAGCGGGGTTTCGTCTCCCTGAACCAGCCCATAGCGTCAGCTATCCCCTCGTGTGTGCCAGAAGGACCTGATTTGACGTTGGTCCCAGGGCCGAGGACGCTCTGTCAGAGTTTCCTAGACTCTAGTTAAGGATACCTTTTATAATTTCCGGAGAGGAACCTGCTCCGGTAACATACAGGGATGGACTGACTACATCTGTTTACCTAAACTTAATGTTTATCATGAAAGGGCTCGAGAGGGACTCTCCAAAAACAACACCCTCTAGACGACGATCCTGGAGCCCCTACCCTAAACCAGGGGCAGACTCTCCCTATAGCCGACCCCACACTCAAGGAGACGAACTCTACGGTGAGCTGTTGAGAAGTCTTACTTCCTGTTACCTGAAGTTCTCACAAACCAAAATGGTTAACGACCTTTTTTTAAGGTACCCCTCGTAAGGACGTGGAGATCTCCTGCGGTGAATTGTGGACAGGAACTCCTGAGACCCTCTTGGGTCGACCCTTTCGACCTCGGTCGAGACTCGACAAGTACCCCGTCCCCCGGACCTCCCGACTGCCCGTGTCTCCCTCCCACAGGTGCTGGGGGTCGGTGGACGGTCTAACTTCCGGTCTCCATTGAACTACATTTTAATCCGTGCTAGAAGGGAGGGGCATGGGGAAGAGAAGATCTCGATAAGTGAGTGGTTACCAGGGAGTTCCGTCTTCCTAGACAGCGGACTCCGCTCACCTCTCGAATCGGAGGTCAAAGCCGTGGTTAGAGTTGGGACGCCAAAGAGTCATTGATAACACACTCGATTACTGCACTGGAGAAGGAGGGAGACGAGCTTTTTGACGTGGGTCGTAAAGTCCTAATATCTTAAGAAAAAAGACCGGAACAATGAACCCCTTAAAACTTAAAGAAACGAAAACAAAAATTCTTCATTGGATTTTAAAGGATATTGTGATTTATTTACCGTGTTGTGAGTTATTTTACCATGAAAAGTTTTTTTTTCCTGTAATATTTGTTATAACTACTTTATCACAATCTTTAAACTTTAAAAGTCGTGTCTAATGAGATGGACTAAGGTTAATAAAGAGTCAGAAGTCAAGGTAAAACTCGCGAGTCTCTCACTTAAAATCAACGATAAAGGAAAGTTAAAGAAATGATATAAGCAGAAGAAAAGAAGAATTGAGGAGGGATTAAAAAAGTATACTGTATAAGCGTAAAGAAGGTAAGAGAAGAAGAACGACATTCCACTTAGACTTTTTAAATCTCTCGAGAAGAATCTTTTAGTACCCTAATAAGTGAGAACGACGTTATTGAAAACAAGGGAGAAGTGTTACAAATTTTATTATGTTTACCCCCCTTATGTTACTTTTTGTGAATTATGACTATTGACAAAAGTATGTCTCCCAATTCTTAGTTTAACGTATTTTGCAACGAAAAAAAAACAGAACTCTATTTACCGATGAAGTATGTAGACACCCACCCTTACATTTCATTATATTTGAAAAACTTCTTGTCACATCTTTATATCTAGTGTTTGTAAAAATTTTGAAGAGTATGACATTGGTTTATTCCGTTATAATAATTTCTTTTTACATAAGTTTTATTAAATTTTTCCGTCTTTACTTAAATATCTTTTCTGCGAGGAACGTCATAATTTATTTTATGTCTTTTCGCTTTTTGTTGGCTCAGTTAAACCATTTATTGATTACCCCAAAGGTAATACCACCTGAGGACGTACCAGTACTTTTACTACTAAACCTTTATATACGTAATTCAATAATCTTCGTAAGTGACAATTCTTGGACGATATAATACAGGTTCTTAAAGTCTGAGGTGTTATACAAAAGAGAGGACATTTTAGGTTCTCCTATTCAATCAGGAATATTGTGAGAATGTATAGACGTCATAATATGTTTTGGTGTCAAGTTTATAAAGAAATTTTCGCTCTACATGTCATGGAGTTCGACGACTCGAGAACAAGGGTGAGGTGAAAGACTACGAGATTGATACTAAAATGAAGAAACCAAAGACTGTCGAGAAAAACATCGGGTGCCTGGAATGAAAAGTAAAACACTTGAAAAGGAGATTCATCAAGTGTCACCGAAGAAACTTTTAGACAATTAGAAAGTATCCTTTTTTAACGTAGGGCTTAAAAGTTGTTCGATGGTCTTAGACGGACTACTTCTTTTGTTTCTATCTTTGTTGTTTTTTTTAATACACTCATTAAAAACTTATATTTCTTGACACGGAAAGTGTCAGTGAGTAGGTCCGTTACTTGTTTATAAGAGATTTTACACCTTCTGTAATAAGATTCGAGACTTATATTTTGTCTACGGGGACCGAGAACAAATCGAACTTCAAAACATGTTCTCTTTCTGTTTATTTTATTAACACTTGAGTCTATCTATGATATTCTTTTCTCTCAAGATACTAGTGTATTGTCTTGAACTGTGTCTGACCCAGGTCCTTTCTAAAGGGACGCCTTCTCTACAGTGGGACTCTTTACTTCCTACTCGTCCTTCCTCCTTCTTCTCGTCCTCCTTGTCGGGACACCTGTCAGAGGTCGACGGTACACAAAGATTGGTTCTGTCTCACTTGTCGCTGGCTAAATGGAAGGACTCACCTCGCTCGTTTTTGTTGCGGTTGTTTTATGTAATTTGTTACTAAGAGTACTGTTTCCTGAAGTCCCTCACTTCCTGTTGCTAGGACCGTTGTGTGTTCCAATCGGATTCCTTGTGGGGTCGAGTGACGGACCTCTCTTAAAGGTCCGGGGCTGTGCCCCTCTTCCTTGTCGTCGAGTCAGGTGGCCTGAGGGGTCCACCTCCACTACTTCGACTCTCAACCCTTTGGTTGCGCCCGTCTCTAGTGTCCAGTCTTGGCATCTCTCCTCTGTGACCTTTTGTCTTTTTCCTGGGACCTCTAGACTCCTCCTCGGGGAGCCCATAATTCGTCTCCTTACTTGTCGCGGGCAGACCCTCTTTGGTGGATTCTGGACCCTCTTTAGTAGACTTCTCTGATATCCTTGGACACTGACCACGAGTGAGTCAGGGTCCTTAAGATAGATTGGAGGACTCGGTCCGACCTCTTTGAGGATGGATGGTCGTCTTACTTGTCCCATCCGTCGTTCCAGAACGGAGGTTCCGTCCTTTATTAGTCGGGATCGGGGTCCCGGGGAGACCTGCGTGGATTGTTTAGTACTCTTCGTTCTCGTGTCTTCCTAGAGACCTTTTGAGAGTTGTAAACCTTTGATTTAGTGTGCCTAGATTTATTGGGAACCTAGTTTCTCCATTACTTTTCTCTTTCATGCTTCATAAAACTTGACTTCCCTTTACTTTTGCAATTCTGGTCGTCTGTAAAATCCCTTGACTGTTCGACTAAGATTTTGAGTACATCTTTCTTCCCATTTTTGATATTAGTCTACCTTGATGTGTTAACACTGGAAATCGGTGCGTCGTTTCTCTCCGTTGTCAACCCGATCTTCGTTCCCCCATCGTAGTACTCTGGACTTATAAATTTTTATCCGTTATTAATGTCAACGACACGTCTGGCTCCAAGACGGTCCATCTCACCGTCCCTTTCTTCAGGACTCTAATAAAGTCAATGAGAGCCTCCTTTTACTACGACTGGACTGGCACCCACCTCCGTGTCCTTTCTTCTCAGTTGCCTTCCATGTCACTCACTCTCCTAGTGTCCGGACACCGAGTCTCATATGTGAGTGAAAGTACGGGAAAATTACGTTTTGTTTGAAGACTCTACGTGTCGTGACATTGTATAGGGACCGAGATCTCGTCTTGACTGTTCCACACGTATATAGTGATACGATATGTGTCTGTCCGAAAGGTAATTGTAAATGTGACGCCGGGATGGAAATGTGGGTTATAGCTCTCCAAGAGGAAGGTTGCACCTTAAGCATCTCATTTCGTGCAGCGGTAGGAGTCTACTGACTCAACTCGGTAGGTCCAACAAGTGCATTAATTAAACAAGAAACTGGATGTACATTTATTATGACAAAGTGTTACAGAAATTTTACACATATTTTATGTGATTCACACGTCTCCACTAGTTAGAGGTATAGTTTTTGTCTGTAAAGAATTTTCTTCTCTAAAAATAGTTTTCCTATTGAAATAGTTGTCACGAGGATTTACTACACAAGTTCCATTTGAAGAGATGTTGTTGCCTTCTAAAAGATAAAATGGTGATAAGGAAACTGTTTCGTAAAAACTGTTCCTATTATAAAAACTTTCAAGTAAAAAAAATGATGTGGAAGAAGAAAAGTATGCCACAAAAGAAACGTCCGGATTTTCTTGTTTGCTAAGAAAAGTCCGATTATAATTTATAAGTTTTTATGTTTATTATGGATTTGAAAAGAAAAAATATCTTTGAGAAACGTAACCGTTCATTAACAGATATTTCCTACGTCTTTATTTATTCTCGTCGTAATTTCCTGTGTCTTTTATATAGTCATTATAATTATTTCATAATTTCAATCTAGGTTCCTTTCCTTTTGTATTTCAATGAACGTAACACACTATCCTTTATCGTATGGTCACAAAAAACGTGGCCAGGAAAAGGTATTCTTGATTGAAAATACCGTTGTGCTGGATAGACCCCCCATAAGGAAGCCAGGAAGATTCTTGCTTTAGGTAAACTTATTGGTTCTATAGTCGAAAACTCCTGCAGGATACGTAGCCGGTACGTAATAATCTTTGTGAACTGTACGGAATTTCATAAAATTAGGAGTGTCAGTAAGACCCTCTATCCATAACCTTCTTTACCTCGTGTGTTTCCGACTCCTTGAACGGGTCCGGGTGAGTCGTACAGTGGTTGTCTGGGTCTTAAGTTTGGGTCCTTCAGACCGAAGGTGTGACGAGAAGGTTTTATACGACTCTCTCATTATGACTTTTCGGAAAAATTCATTATGCTATCATTTACTTAGATATCATAATAAAGTCCAGATCGACATCGATATTTATTACTGAAGATTTAGAATTTTTATAAAGAGTTTTTAATTTTTCTGAATCTCCATCTGTTCTGACCTTTACATGACAGTTATTTCAAAACAAAAAAACATTTCTTTAAGTAGTTATCCGTAAGTAGTTAGTAAGACGACAAAGAAGTACGTAATCTGTATGTACATAACTCGTGTGTTACTCCCAATTACTGTGAGAATTATTTCCTTCGTACCAAAAACAGTAAATCTAAAATGGTAGGTTTTCCTTATTAAACACTTTCTGACAATTATTAAAAAAAGATAACTTATATTTACTTTAGAAGGGGAAAAGGGACCTTAGATGTTTGTTTATACTTCAATTATACTACACTACAAAGTCTCGTGGAAAGTTTTAGTATCGATGAGTGCTACAATGAAAGTTGATCTTAGTAGTTCCACTCCATTTCAGCGAGTCAGCACGGGCTGAGAAACGTTGGGGTATCTAACATCGGATGGTCCGAGGAGGTAGGTACTCTAAAAGGTCCGTTCTCATGACCTCACCTAACGGTAAAGGAAGAGGTCTCCTAGAAGGGTTGGGTCCCTAGCTTGGGCCCAGAGGGTGTAACATCCGTCTACGAAATGACCGACTCGGTGGTCCCTTACTAGGATAAATCGAATTCACAAACATTTAAGTGTTAATACAGTAAAAACCTTTAGATATATACTATCTTAATTGAATTCGTAACAATGTATCCTTATAATGTATCCTTGTAATGTATCCTTATAATGTGAAGTCTTGGTTACTTGTTCGGGAATGGTATTTTGATATGTACTTGTCTTCATAATACATGTTAATCAAATGACATCATCAAATTTCTATTACAGTATGTTAGTTATTAGAAAGATCATAACCTTTACGTTTGTTCTGATTTGATTTCTTTGTACGGGAGACGACCGAGTAAAGGTTATCGTATGTATGAGGTTTTCGAGGGAAGAATTGTATTTTGTTCTTTGTGGACACTTGAGGTGTAAGGAGAAGTCATTCGTAGGTCAAGAAGTAACGGACAGGATTATTGTAAGGGATGCCTTTTTTTGGTCGTTATTTTAATTTTTTACAAGTTCCAAAATAAGTTGCGGGGATTTGACCGTGAGGGATCGTAAAATACCGTGTTTTCTCTACTATGTTAAGACTTTGTAACTTACACTATGTAATGGTTTACTTAAGTAGTCTAATTAGTCTATTCAATTTTCGCGCTGAAACCGTGTAATTAAGTTACGGAATCAACTCCCATCCCGAGTAGAGGTAAAAAAAAAAAAAGAAAACATGTCCTCTTATGTATCTCAACAAAATAAAAAGAGTAGATAAAAAGTTTGAGTCAGTTTCGTTGAGAATGCGTTTTCTCGTTTGTTTGTTAAAAGTTTTGGATACTGACTTCTTTCTTTTGAGTGTCGTAGAGTTTTAAGTCAAAAGAGGAAACCTCTATTTGTAAATTTTGAAAAAAAAAGAAAAAACGAGTCCCAAATATGATGGATGACAGAAGGGACCACCGAGTTTACAATTTCTTAGGTGGGACTTACGTCTTCTGGATCCAAACTAGGGACCCAATCCTTCTAGGGGACCTCTTCCCTTGTCGATCGGTGAGCCCATAAGAAAGACCGGACCTCTAAAGGTCCCTGTCTCTTCGGACCGTCCGATGTCAGGTTCACAAGTGTTTCTCAACCTGTACTGACTCGTTGAAAGTGTGTGTGTGTGTGTGTGTGTGTGTGTGTGTGTGTGTGATAGATACAGTGTTTTAGTGTGTACAGTTTTGAAAGATGTAAAATCATTTGTTATATTGCCTTTCCAGACAGAGTTTTCTTTGTAGACTCTCACGACTAATTTCGTATACACCCTCGTGTACATAAACAATAATTTTTCTAGGACTTCGTCGGTACGACCTTTAGATTCACGGGTCACTGACGCCTTTCGTCTCTTCTAGTGTGTATAAGTTGGTGGTACTTCTCTAATCTCCCTTGTGTACAAGTGCAGGGTAGAGAGTCACTCACGAAAGAAGGGTAAGATATCTTTATGTTGAATATAAATTGGGTTGTCTCAATTTCCCCCTTTTTTTCTGCGTTTTGGGATCGACTAATAAGAAGAATTCATTGAAGGAACCACGAATAAGACCGAGTCTTCTGGTGTACCATGTATCGATTTACTCAAAGGGTCAGGTATACTTCTGACCGCCTCTTGTTAATCTATAATCTTAACTGACTTCCTGTTTCGGTACTTTTATCAAAGGACTTAAGGACAATAACTCTATTATTAGCTAAAGATGTATTAATAGAGAAACCTACTAGGGCGAAATAAGCAATCACCTTTTAGTTTCACCTGGTCTAGTAGCTCTTTCTCTTTTTGGTTTCGTTCTCATTTACTTGGAGATGGAGAAAACCTTCAACTTAAAAGGGAAAAAGGTCTCGGTCGTTGAGATGAACATCGTACAGATAAAGTAAGAATTTGGAGACGTATGGGAAGAGATTAAGAAGTAAACGTACGTGAAGCCTACGCGACCCTGATAGTCCACCTCTTCTTAAGGGTAAAAGACTAAGCCCAAGGTACGAAAATAACAGTGATCGCGACGTTAATAGGTGTACGTCACCGAAGACCTTGGTCAGGACATAACGAAGTAAAAAGTCTAGTCATAAAATTGGTCACGTCCTGGTGGCACTTGAAAATAAACTGAATACACAAAGGAGAATGGTCTCGCCTGTTCGGTGTCCGATCTTACTGTACGGACAGGGTACCGATTAAAGGCTAATCACCCTAGAACGGAGTGTAAAACAGTGTAAACGTATAGTTAGAGAACCAGAAAGTGAAGCTTACATTGATGGTCGAGGGGATGAAAAATTAAAAGACATAGTAATATCTTTGAGAGTTAAAAGTATTTGTGTACAAGTTACGGATCAACTATTAAAAGTTTCAGATGAAATAAAAGTCCCTTTGTCTCGAACTTCTACTGGTTGTTCAGATAGGTTCCCTGGGTCTCAAATATCTAGTGCCTTTTTGTAAAAACTCTTGACCCAAGAAAGACAAGTCCTTTACGAACTTTATGATCTCTCTGTCTATGAGGTTTACGTGTAAAAGGGAGTGTTAGACCATATAATAAACACTCTAATCCTCCATCAGGGAAAACCAAACGAGGAAGAGATCCCAATAGTACGTCACCTAGAAGGAGTCCTGTTTGCCATTAAACCATAAGGAGTGTTTAAAGTGGCTTGAAGACGAAATTGAGTAAACACTACCCAAAATTGAATGGAGAGGTGAGATTAAACGGAACAAGCTATGTGTAAAAGAGTATGTCATGATGTGGTCTATAACTTTAAATGTCAAAATGTATGGACACGTACCAATAAGAGCAGAGGTAGTTCAAAAAGAACAAGAAGGAGACTATAGTAAAGGTTCAGATCAAGTAAACTGTTTAGACGTACAAATCAACTTTAATGAATCTTACAAATCTATTTTCTGTATTAGAAGGAAATTTTGTACCTAGATTTCGTAACAAAGTTTACTGTCTAATTCAGTTAGAATTAGGAGTCGACTTATAAACGAAGAAATTCTTGATGAATGTTACTGGATTTTCGAAGTTGTTTGGTAAGCCCTTTATGGTCTACAGTGGTCCAATGTCCGTGTGTTTGTCGAGTTTCTAAGTCAGTGTCTAAGTAGGTTTGTAGTCACTTGTTTTGTTAGTCTTTGGTTTGTTTTAAAGTTTTACGTCCTGTCTGTATATTTCAGTGTTATGTAAGAGAAGAGATGAAGGATTGTCCTGGAAAGATTGTTGTACAGTTCGAAGTCGACGTTGTAATAAGCACCAAATGTTTTAAGGAGAATGAAAAATCGAAAATAGTCAAGGAAGAAGACTTTACGAAGGAAGATGAGAAGGTTGTTTAATGAAAAGTAGAAAATTCCGAGTTGGACGAAACACTTCAACAGAAACTAATGAAGATAGAAAGGGGACTATTTCTCCATACGGAAAGGAACATCGATGGAATCATGAAATTTCTAAAAAGATAGTATAGAAAGATCTAAAAGGATCACTATCTATATCTAGACTTGACATTTAATAAAGAAATGGACAGATAGGAGAACCGATGATCTGAGTCTTCTACTCGAGAATTTTCAGTGGAGTCATATGTATCACAAAAAAAAAAAGATTAAATGAAAAAATAACTTCGTAGACGAAATGTCTTAAAACAACAAAAGACAGTTTGGAGTTGTACTTAGTCGGTATCCATATGTATATAGGGGGGAAAACTTGGAGGAAGAGTAGAGGGAGGGGCAGGGTGGGGAGATCTAACTATGTTTCGGGGTCACAGAGAATAAGTTATTAATAAAGAGCCCAAAGACGAGTCCTGATCTGTGACCTCAAATTACTTTTTACATCTTTTTCCACAGTCCCTACCGAAAAGATCTGTATTACGGACTCAATATGTCAAGTTCCCTTGTCTCCCGTCCTCTCCCTCTCGTAAAGTCCGACATCGTTCTACCCTCTCTTCGTGTGTGTGGTGTCCCATCTATGTACAGGTTTCACCTCCTACCCTGATTGTTTCTAGTACCGTAGGTCAGGGTAGTGAAGTACCGTTTCTCTACCCCTTTGTTACTCTTGTCTCTGTCTGAAATAAAAGAACCCGAGGTTTTCTTTACGTCTACCACTGACGTCAGTACTTTAATTTCCTCCGGACGAGGAACCTTCTTTTCTATACTGTTTGAATTGTATAATTTTTCGTCTCTGCACTGAAACGACTGTTTCAATGCAGATCAGTTTCGTTTCAGAAAAGGTCATCAGTCCATACCTACACTCTCAACCTGGTTTTTCTTCTGACTCTTGGGTTCTTGACTACGAAAAGTTGACACGACAAACTTTTCCGAGTACTGTCAGGGAACATGACGTTCCTCTAGGTTGGTCAGGTAGGCTCTGTTTTGGTCAAGACTTGTAAGTAACCTTTCTGACTACGACCGTGACTTCGAGGTCGTGAAACCAGTGGCCTAAGTTTCTCGACTGAGTAATCTTTTCTGGGACTACGACCCTTTCCAATTTCAGCCCTATTCTTTCTTTACTTTACTGTCTCCTACTCTACCAACCTACCGTAGTGACTGAGGTACTTGTACTCGACTCGTTCGCGACCCTCTACCACTTCCTGTCCCTTCGGACCACACGACGCCAAGTACCCCGGTGCATCTTAGTCTGTGCTGACTCGCTGACTTGTTGTTGTCCCCGTTCACTGTTCCCGTAGTCGTCGTCAAGTCTTAAGATCTCGTTTCCTGACTTTCCCGATCTCTATCTCCCAGTCCGTTTCAGTCTAATACTCTCGTAGTTACCGCGAAATTCTCCAGATCTGTAATTACACTGAGTCTCGCGGAGTACCAGTGCACACGAAAACTCTGACCACTGAGATTTGTGGTGCCGTCCCTCCTTAGACTTCCCGTATACTCATTGGTCTCCTTCTCCTTAGACTTCCGTAATTATCACCCTTATTTTTCCACTACGTCCGGACTTGACTCCCTCACAAATGTCTTTATGAATCCTATATTTTGAAAGTCCCATGTCATATCTTATTTAGAAATTCTTTGGTTATTTACATTAGGTCCCTGGGACTTCCTCGTCCATGACGAATAATAAAATATTTTGCATAACTGACTCTTCTTTTACTAGTTGTACTTAACTGACTTCACCGAAGATAAATAAAACATCAAAAGGATAGAGTGTAGTAGGTCACAACTTCCCTGAGCACATCCGTAAAATAAACTTAAACGAAAAGAACATGGATGGTCCGAGTACCTCTTTGTTCTCGTTTACCAAGTCAACATATCCAATTTTCCCTTTTTTTCTGTTTGTGCAACTCAAATCTCGAACATCAGTGATAAGATCGCCTATTGACTCTTAGGAGACATTTACGTTTCCACTCCTATCTTTTCCTTTTTTCATGTCCTCACTTTTTTCTTTGTCACCTACTAAAGAATGGTATCGGGACTGGCATACTGACTACTTCCCACGAATTAGTCACTCATAAATACCTGTTGTGGAGTAATCTGGAACAATGAGTTATCTAACGCGTAGGATCATCTTAGTATTAACTGAAAGATATATGGCGAAAATTTATTATGTAGAAGGACCTGAAGGAACCGCCAGACCAGGTTACCAATTCTGAGACACACCAATTCTGAGAGGCTACGTCCCACGTACCCAAGCCAGGGACCAGTCCCTTGATTCTAAGGGTGTAGGGTACCCCGTTGATTCGGGTTCACGGCGTTGATGATTCGGACGTACGAGACCTCGGGAGTTCGACGTTACTTCCTAGTAGACACGGTGTTGTTTCTACTTATTGATGAAATTTTTTTTCTCCGAAAGGGACACTAAATTTCCAAAAGAAGTTTACCTCCATAACGAGTCAATTATCCCCGTTCTATCTTTGTTGGTCTTCCCTTAGAGTCCGAGGACTCTGTAGACGATAGTAGCAGTCCATATGGGTGGATGGGACGGACCATTCGAATTTACTCGGTAGGGACGACGGAAGACACCGGTTGGGCAACAAATGATCTATGGACGGGGATCAATCCCTGTGGAAGGGTCGTCAAGAAAGGAAAACAGAAAACATAGGGTAGACAACCTAGGTGGGGGGTCAGTGTCAACAAGTCAACGAGTCGACAACGACTGATAAACGGGTTGGGGTTACCTGATGTCGTACGGTCCGAAGGGACAAGAAATGGTAGAGGGTCCCAAACGAGTTTGAGTACAGGTAGTTCAACCACTACGGCAGGTTGGTAGAGCAGGAGACAGTAGGGGAAAAGGACGGAAGTTAGAAAGGGTCGTAGTCCCAGAAAAGATTACTCAGTCGAAAAGTGCAGTCCACCGGTTTCATAACCTCGAAGTCGTAGTCAGGAAGGTTACTTATAAGACTTGACTAAAGGAAAGCCTAACTGACCAAACTAGAGAAACACCAGGTTCCCTGAGAATTCTCAGAAGAGGTTGTAGTGTCAAGTTTTCGTAGCCAAGAAACCAAGAGTCGAAATAAATGTCTGAACCACTGATCGAGTGAAACACTCTTACTCAGTAATAAACCCTTCTCGTCTCATACCGGGAACCAGACATCTCCACCACTAGAGACCTGTAAGGAAAGACCGATTACGTATTACCTGGGTAAACATACACACCAAAGAAGAAAGACGGATCCAAATGTCTACTTCGTATCCCGAAGAACAAACTCCTGACAATTGTTGTTCTACTGTCGGGGGTTTACCTTAACGAATACAGTTGATTTTTTAATAAACGTTGGATTTTCAACTCTCAATACAAAATTAACCGAACTTTAAAAATCCTGAAGTTCGGACCTTCCGTCGTAGAGTTCATTGGGGGTTTCTTGACGAGACTCCTCTGCTCCCCCCTTAATCCTGTGTATCCTCAAAACGTTGTTTCTCGTCCATCATCACAATGACTTTCACCCCCAGACCGACGAGTGACGAGTTTTCGGTTACTTCTCCGTCCAAACCACCTTTCTTTTCAAACGAAATAAAACCTACGACCGTTCGTCCTCATTCCCCCTGTCCTCCCACCTGAGGACAGGTTTCCGGTTGAGTGGGGGGCGGTCGGGGGCGGGTGATTGTCACCGTTCTCTAAATTATGTGCTTCCCTATCCCTATGTACGTCTTCACCGTGTCAGTCGAGACTGTCAGTCGAACTTTAGTAGCCACCAGACTAGTCACAGCAGAACTAACAAAATACATGTTAATTAGAAACCAAGGTCCCAATCAAACGAGGGTAAAGGAACTCCGGTCAAGAACCCTAACGCCTTCGAAGCCAGTACCGATGTCGGACCAGTAGGTGAACCACCTCCAAAGACATAGATATTCCGTCGAGTGTGCTATACCGAGTCTTATAATAGACTTCGGAAAACAATCCCCTGGGTGACTGACTTTGGTGGAGGGTACCGGTCCGTGGCATTACTGGTGAACGTGCTCAATAGAATTTGTTCTCCAGGACCATTCCTTACGTTTTGATTGTTCGATGGTGGTTGGCCTTGTCAAACCCTTTTCGGTTTTCCTCTCTCCTCTGAATTCAGGTATGTAGGATGGTTGTGAGGTCTTAGGAATAACGACTTTAGGTAGGACCGACTCACTGTATACGTGGTGGTCCTTCCTACGACTCAGTCTCACTAGCCGGTCTCTGTTGGGTCTTTGATTGGGGCAATGGCATTTTGGAGTCTGATGTTCGGTTCACGTCTCGTCAAGAGGACCCAAGGGAACGGGACGACAAGAGGTGGACACATGGGTAAGAGTTATCTCAGAGAACGAAACAATCGGGCACACAGAGAAGTCTATCAAGTAAAGACAGACCTTCATCAGTGACAAAAGGACTTTGTCAACCTTCTCTTTCGGACAGACAGAGACAGACTGACGAAGAAGGAACTGTAGACAGACGAAGGAGAACGGTACAACGAGGTCAAGGAAAAAGGACGAGTCTAGTCGGGTCTCTTCTCGTCGTCTAACTTCGTGTACGTTTGTGTATTGACCCCCCTTTTTAGTTACTCTGTTGTCTCAACTCCTTACATTATCGTAAGAGGTACGTCCGACTCTTGGGGGATGAGATCGATGAAAGGGAGGTGACTAAGAACGTCTGGTCACGATAGGTTGCCTTGAAATACGTTACGACCTTTATTAAGATGACAGGTCCCACGACAGGTCACGTTATCGTGCTTACGGTACACCGATAACTCATGTTCGTTATATCAATCACGATGACTCCTCGACTTTTTTAAAATTAATCAAATGTAAATTCATCGACGGGCACCGTCCATCAATGGTATAATGCGTCGTGTCAGCGGACCATCCCCACCCTACTGGTGATGGTGTATCGGAAGAGAATATTACCAAGAAGTCCTACACAGACCTCCGAGAACAATTCATCAGAAATCTGAAGTCCAAACGAAAACAAAAACAAAATAGAGTCTCTATTCTTTATTTTGAAGGTTGTCTACCTATACTTATGAACACGTAAGAAGTTAGAGTCCGTTAAGAGTTGAACGTGTCACCAGAGGAATGGGGAACGTTACTTACGAGGACTTCGAAGGAAAGGGTCAATACGGGAGAAAGTAGGGAAGAAATGACTCAAGGGAACTCGTATGGGCACAACGTAACAGAGAACAGGAAATTTTGTAGAGTAGAACTAGAGTAAACGGAGGTAAAGAGAGGAGAAATATCATTTTAATGAGGGTTTCTCACCAGATAAAGGGAGGTGGACGAGTCAAAGGTAAACAGGAACTTGGATGAGACTGACACGAAACTGAGGGGGATCTTAGTATGATTTTGGAGTACAATGGTTTGGGTCACTAGTCCGGGGTTCAGAGTGGTAGGAGTGTCGTCACAATCTGTGCCGACTAGTGTGACAGGAACTTTATACAAAAGGGAAACAAAGATCAAGTGATAGGTAAGTAACTTACGGATAAATAATTTGTAATGAACTATTTTGACCTTTTCTGAAACTGTACCTTCCCCTCCAAGATCTCACAGGAAGGTCTTTAAGGAAGACTCAACAGAGACGGATAGTAACTAAAAATTGATCAAATATTGAGCCATTAAGTACCCTTTGACTATTGTTTCGTCCCGAAGGGTCCACCGAGTCACCATTTCTTGGGCGGACGATTACGTCCTCTGTATTCTCTGAACCTAAACTAGGGACCCAGTCCTTCTAGGGGGCGTCATCCTTTACCGTTGGGTGAGGTCCTAGGAACGGACCTTTTAGGGTACCTGTTTCCTCGGACCGCACGATGTCAAGTGCCCCAGCGTTTCTCAACCTGTGATGAATCATTCATTTGTCGTTTATCGACAAAATCAAAGTCTTCATAATGTATTACTTAATTGTAAACATATATAGCACTTTACTAGTGGTGTTATACGGATTATAAGCAGGTAGGGACATATTTAATCATGTTATAATCACTGGTATAAGGAATACGACATATTATGTAAGAGTACCGAATAAATAAAATATTAACCTTCAAAGACGGAGAATTATGGGAAATAGATAAAGGGGGGTGTGGGGTAAGGGAACCCAAGGAAAGAAGGGGGTGGTAATAAAAGAAAGAAAGAAGAAACCGACGTGAGACGGGTCCCTAGTTTAGAACCAGATGTCGTCACTTTCGTACCTTAGAATTGGAGACTTGACGGTCCCTTAAGGAGGTGGTAATAAAAGAATCACGGATTTCTCACGGACCGTGTGTGTCGTCCACGAGTTAGTTACAACACGAGGTCTTTTATGGAACCTCGGTGATTGAATTATTTCCCGTAGTCACTTTTTGAGTGTGGATTGTAGTACGAAGTACCACCTATTCTGACGTACGAAAGGGGGATTCCAGTCCTTTTTCTGTTTATATAGATGAGAGTGGTGAAGATAAATTGTACATGACCTTCAAGATCGGTCGCGTTAAACCGTTCTTTTTGTTTATTTTCCGTATATGTCTAATCTTTTTTCATTTTCAGAGAGAAAAACGTCTTCTATATTAGAATATATATCTTTTTTAAAGAATTTTTAAGTGCTTTTTTGATAAACTTGATTATTTACTCAAACCGTTCAACGTCCTGTATACTAGTTGTATATTATAGTCAAAATAAAAATAAATGAACGTTACTTGTTTGTTTTTTTAATACTCTTACTAAGGTAGATATCATCGTAGCTTTTCTTGTCTATGAATCCTTATTTAAATTGGGTCCTTAACGTTCTTGAAATGTAACTTTAATACTCTAAAAACAGATTTCCTTAATTTCTTTTTGACGTATTTACCCTTTTGGGCCCCAGTTCTTAACTTTTTTTAAATTATAAGAATTCTACCGTTAAGAGGCTTTTGACTAGATATCTAAGTTAAATTAAGGAATTTTTAAGACTGACGGAAAAGAAAAAGAAACACCTTTATTTGATTGGACTTTAAAATATACTTTAATATTCTATTGGGTTTACCTTTTTATTAGAACTTTTTTCTTCTTGTTTCAACTTTAAAACTTGTTTTAAAGTTTTAAGTGATATTTCTACGATTAGTTTTGACACAACGACCGTATTTCTGTCTATATGTCTAGTTACCTCATTTTGACTCTCAAGTCCTTATTTTGGGTAGGTAGATACAAGTTAACTGAAGGTTATTTTCACTGTTCTAATAAGTTACCCCCCTTGTTATAATAAAAGTTGTTTACAAGGGTCGCGTTGACTTATGGGTGTACGTTTTCTTATTTAAACCTGAAGATCGAGTGTGATTTTCACCCTCCTCTAACGTGATCTTTGGGTTAAACACAATTCTTATGTGTCTAGTACCCGAAGTGACCCCCGAGTCACCATTTCTTAGACGGACGATTATGTCCCATGTGTCAGTTAGGGACCAGATCCTTCTAGGGTGCACGGTGTCTCGTTAATTCGGACCCGCGGTGTCGATAACTCGGACACGAGTTCTGGGACCCTTGGCGGTGATGACTCGGGAACTCGGTGTTGTGACTTCGGGCACCGGGGGTCTCGAACACGAGACGTTGTTCTCTTCGGGGGGGGTAGTGTGTGTGTGACTCTCCGGACGTGTGGCGTTGGTGTCTTATCGTGGGTTAGGGATGTTGATCTCTCTTCGGGTTCGTCTTTCTTTCTTGGTCGTGTCGGTTTTTATTTATTTACTTTTTTTAAATAAATAAACAAACAAACAAATATGTTTTTATGTGTCTAGTACTGGACGACTTGTTCCTTCGTGTTTCACCCAACCGTTCATTGAGGGAGTCGTAGGTCCATGGGTAAGACTCCTGTACTTTTGGGGTCCTAGTAAAACTAACTTTCGTGTCAGAGTTGTATGAGTGTATTTCCTTCTTTTCAATGTTCTAAATAACGAAGGTTTAGGGTCTTTACCCCCGTCCCTGGGTTACTCGATCCCCTTCCGTCCGAGGGGGAACTCGGTCTTAATCTCCCGTCCCATCGGTCGTGACCAATGAATGTTTGACCAACACTACCTCCATTGTCTGAAAAGAGACCGAGTTGAGATTCACCAATAAAATTTATTAAAAGGGCCTTCTTCCTTTCACCCTTCAACTTTATAATGAAGTATACGACGACGACGACGACGATTCAGCGAAGTAAACACAGGCTGAGACACGCTGGGGTATCTGACGGAGGGTGGTCCGAGGGGGCAGGGACCCGAAGAGGTCCGTTCTTGTGACCTCACCCAACGGTAAAGGAAGAGGTTGCGTACTTTCACTTTTCACTTTCACTTCATCGAGTCAGCACAGGCTGAGAATCGCTGGAGTACCTGACGTCGGATGGTCCGAGGAGGCAGGTACCTTAAAAGGTCCGTTCTCATGACCTCACCCCACGGTAACGGAAGAGGTTGAAGTATACGTTTATGTTTTTATTATCGTTATCATTCATAACCTTTCCTACTCCTCTTTAACCTTATGATCATGTAACGACCACTCTTTCAATTTACTGTGTGGAAAACTGACAAGGAGTTTTTCAATATCATAATGATATTGTGGGTCGTTAAGGTGATACAAACATGGATTCTCTTAACTTTTGTACAAGGTGTGTTTTGCACGTGCACTTACAATTGTGATAGTAATAAGTATTAACGGGGTTTCACCTTTGTTTGATTTACAGATAATTGATTAGGTGTCTATCTGTTTTACACAAGAGAGACGTGTTACCCTAGGGTACGTTGGTCATTTTCTTTACTTTATGAATGTATACGATATTGTGACTACTTGGAACTTTTATAGTTCACTTTTTTCGTCTGGTTTTTTACGATGTATTAATACGTTAAAGTAAATATCTTTTACAGGTCTTATCCGTTTAGGCATCTCTGTGTCTCGTCTAATCACAAACGGTTTCCGATCCCTGTCCCGTCTTACCCCTCAATGACGAATTAACCATGTCCCATAGAAAAACCAACTATAGGAGACCTTGATCTATCATTAATACCAACATGTTGTAACACTTATATGATTCTTTTTTTTCACATGTGAGATTTTACTAATAATTGTGACCTAAAATTTACCATGTTTAAAAATGAAGTTAAACTTTTCTTCTCTTTCGTTCACTTATACCGTATCTCTTCTTTTGTCCATACCTCTGGCCGCATGGCTGGACGGAGGTGTCGATGCGACTCTACTCTACCTCCTGCCTCCTCCCCGTGCCCGTGGTGTCTAAATGCTGTCCTTGGAAGTAAGACTCACCAGACATACGACGATGCTAAATCCTTGAACGATGGCATCCTTTCTCTTGTGTCTAGATCCCTTAGTCAACCACCAGAGACAGTTTATCGGGAAGTGACGAAATAGAAGTTAAAAAAGAGCTATTTCGGTGGTTGTTCCTTTGATTTGGGTCCTAGTAATCTTCCGATTCCGACCGTAAAGACGGTTAGTAAGGTCATTCCTTTATGGAGCGCTGTTCAACTCCGAAACAATTCTGGGGCTTGAAACGGAAGCACCCAGGTAAACCTAGTCGAGTACAAAAACTATTTGGGACAGAGAACCTCATGTAAGAGACAGTACTCTCTCTAGACTCGTTGAGAACATTCGTAATGGTGAGTCTCGTCGCCTTCTTCCTCCCGAGCGATAACGACATAATGTTGGAAGAGAAATTTTATTTTTTATTTTTTTCTTTCTAAATGAATAAATAAACGACCGACACCACCCACAAGTAACGGCACACTCCCGAAGGAGATCAACGTCGCTCGTCCCCGAGGAGAAGGAACGTCACACACCCAAAGAGTAACGTCTCCGAAGGGAACAACACCTCGTGTTCGAGATCCGTAAACCCGAAGTCATCAACGTCCCGTACCCGAGTCATCAACACGTAGAGGTCGAGATCTCATGACCGAGTCACCACTACCGCGTGTCCGAACCAACGGACACCGTACACTGTAGGAGGGCCTGGTCCCTAGCTTGGTCACAGGGAACGTAACGTTTCGTCTAAGAATTGATGACCTGGTGGTCCCGTCAGGGTTGTCGGGTGAGAATTTGAAGCACCAAGTTTTGTTGCAAAACAAACGGGTATTCGGGCGTCAACCCTTTCACGAACTACCCCTGTCATGTAGAGACGTAAACTCGGGGATCTAGTCGAGTTTCCGACCCCCGACCTTAAAGGACTTCGGAACGAGTAAGTGTACCGACGACGACGACTATAACTACTACCCACCCGTTCCGACCCAAACACCGGAAACGTACACTGACCATTGTCCTAAGGGTCCAGTTCCTGGGTTTACCCGGTCATTTTCGTTACAACGAGAAATACTGGATAAGAACCTTCAGTGTATCGTAGGAAGGTGGTGGACCTACGTTTTACTTCCTCCTTTTCTCTGGGTGGGGAGTTACCTCCTCTTAGACACAGGTAACTTTCTTCTCATACACCTCGCCCACCCTGTGCTATTACCTTGGTACAAACCTTTTATGTTAGGAATTGACTCTCACACTCTCAATCTATCTAATAAGGATGGTTGACGGGTGTATCACGCCCCCCACACACACACGACACAAAAAGGAAATTGGAGTATAGGCACCGAGGGACGACAGACCTTAGACTGGAACCTTTTTCGGGGAATAGAGAGGTATGAAACCCGGTACCCTGTCGAACCCTCTCTCACAGTCCGAAATAAATCGTGAAAAATTACTTTAGACGTCTCGAGGGTCCCAATATTTAGTACACGTCTTTCAAACCTGAAACACGAATTACCGTTTCGATTCTGCTTTACGGAAGGAGAACCCAAAGGTCGTGGAATAATTGACCGAATCTTTATAATAGTGAGTCGTCAAAGGCTTCAAAAGAAAGATTATTGGGAAAGTAGGACAATCGTGTAAATTACCTAGAGAAGGGAAAAAAAAAAAAAGGCCTTATTTCTTTGGCTTCAATAGAAAAAGACTAGTGGGACTTCATGAATAAGGTTCTAAGAAATATTAAGAAATAAGGGTAGTTCGTCGGGCGAGTCAGGGGAAGGAAAACGGGTGTACGGTTTCGACAGTGTTTCGAGTTCGCTCGGCCGTAGTGTATGTACCGTCCCAGGATCGTTACGATAAATAAACAAATAAAAGCAAAACCGACGTGACCCAGAAGTAACAAAAACACGCCCGAAAGAGATCAACGTCACTCGTCCCCGATTAGAAACAATTCCACACGTCCGAAGAGTAACGCTTCGTGTCCGAAATCCACTCTCCCGAAGTCATCCGCGTCGTAAACGCCCGAGTCGTCAACACCGCGTCCCCGAATCAACGACGTACCACACACCGTAGACGGACCTGGTCCCTATTTTGGACACAGGGGACGTGATCGTCCACCTAAGAACGGGTGACGTGGTGGCCCTTTCAGGGGTCACGAATAATCAATCTTTAATTAGCCCGACGTTTGTTGATTTGAGGGTCTTCGAATAGCTTATCACTAAACAGACAAAGTGTATTTTTCAGGTGTCTACTAAGGACGAAGATCGTCACTATCTGACCGAATAACGAGTGGTTGTGAGAGTGGTTCTTGTTGGTCTTTTCGACGTCTTTTATTTACTTTGTACAGACTCGATAGTCTCTCATCACTCCGTCACTCCTGAACTTCTCGGTCTAGGGTCTCTCTTCCCTTCACGTCTCTCCCCTCAGGGTGACTTGACCACGGAGTTGGGAGTTTTACCTCGTCTCAGGACTCCTGTCTACACCAGACCCGTAATTTAAACATTGACAATCTCCAGGACCACTACGGTCCCCTCCTATGGGTACTTTCCTGTAAGTTTCTCGAAGTCCCACCACTGATGTATGGTTGGTGATTTTGTCATAAAGTCCGAAGGGACTACCGAGTCGCTATTTCTTAGGAGGACGTTACGTCCTCTACGTCTCCCGAGTCCAAGCTAGGGACCCAGACCTTCTAGGGGACCTCCTCCCGGACCGTCGGGTGAGGTCATAAGAACGGATCTCTTAGGGTACCTGGCTCCTCGGGTCACCCGATATCAGGCACCCCAGTGTTTCTCGACCTGTACTGACTCGTGTCGTGTCGTGTTTCGTCACAAAGTTGTTAAATTGATCATGTCACTTAGTTCCTTTTTAATTGACGGGTGGTGTTTAGAGTCTCTCCATTTCGGTAAACAATTTAGGCCCATACAGTCTTGTAGTAAAAATATTGTCCATTGTTCAGGTTGTTCAAAGACGCATCGAAACTAATTTAGTCCACTTCTACTCTTTTCCACGACCTTGAAAGACAACGTCTCTCACACCAGTCTCCGAGTCCTTTCGCGGTTTGCCGTAGGGACGGAGAAGTAAGTGAACCAGAAACCTGTTTACACATAACACTGACGAAGTTCCGAACGACTATATAATACGAACTGTGATTCTTTTGACTTCCCAAAGAGTGTGGACCCACAGAAGGGAACATTCGACGATCGGTAAGGAAGGAACCCGTCGTTTCGTGGACACGATCACATGGACACTTTACAGTCCAAAGACCGGGTATTGTCCACATTCCCGCCGCCGAGAGTAGGGGTCAGGTCGACAGGGGACCCCTTTACCCTGGGTCCAGACCGTTGGACTTGGGCCCTTGTCCACGGAACTTCCTCGTCCCGTGAATTGACCCACCACGACCCTTCCCCCGGAACCCTCGAAAAGAGGACAAATTTAAACTCCGACCCGACTCCTGGCTAGATTGACGTGAGGAAACTAATGTGAAAATAGAAACTCTTATTAACATAAAGATTTTGTCTGTGTACGTGAAAACTCTATCTTTCTTCTTTGTCTAGAGGTGAATTTTGGTTAGAAGAGGGGTAGGAAAAAAAAAAAATTATGGACAAAGTTCGACAAAAATCGAAAGAGTAATATAAAACCAAACGGGAAATTCATTTCTGGAAAGAATTGGATCCTCGGTAAAATAAGTCGAAGGGTTGGACTCTTTTACAAGGGACGGACACCTCATGATCCCGCAATTCGGTTACAAACGGATTGGAAACGAAGTTCGTATTAGAATGGAAAATTATTTTGTGTGAGGTTTCCGACGCGATGTGCAAAAAGCATCGAGTCTCAGCACAAGTATGGTCCTTCTCCTCCTTAATTTCTTGATAGAACAAACTTATCATTCAGGATGGTACTGCTTAGACTTTCACTACGACCAGACCTTCAGTTTATCATAAGGCAGAAGGGACGTCCCTACCCTCGAAGACCCCTCAAGACTGGTACCTGTCGTACCTTGCGAACGGGAAGACTTCACCCTTTTCGAACCCTGTTTGGACTCGACAACCCTCCCCTTCGATAAAGCCGAAGAGAGATAAATCCTCACCCGACCCGACCTTGGACTTCCCTTCTTAGGGTCGGAAGATGAAGGGACAGAAGGCGGTAGAGAGGAACTCACCTCTTCTTTAACATTTTTAATGACAGTCTACGGTTCTGTGAGCGACGCGGTTCGGGATGAGGACGTACTCCTGGTGACCCGAATATTCCGCACACCGAGACGGTCGGGGAAGAAAAAGTGGAGGACGTAGAAACGTGTGGTCCGAAAGAATGGAAGTCAAAACGAAGGTCGAAGAGACCTCTTCCAGACGGACAATTCTTACCTTTTGATCAACAGATAGGAAAAACAGAACCAAAACCAAGGGACTCTTTATCTGGCTCTTTGTTCCTATCCTCATCTTCATTAGAGAATCTCTCCACTAAGGTCCCTAGTTCTTTCCCCTCACCCTTTCACTGTCCCCTCTTCTCTGTCGGTGCTTCACACACAATAGTTCCGTCAGTAGGGACATCCGTGGACCTGGAGTCAAAGTGAGCCTTGGAGACCATCTATGTCGATCCTCAATAGAGGAGGTTCCCCCTTCATTTGTTATGTGGTTGCGGAAGTCAGTGACCGATTCCCTAGGAAGGTACCCGGACGCACGATTAAACTAAGTCAGTAAAGGTTAAGAAATGCTGGGATACCTGATATCGGGTGGTCCAAGGGGACAGGTACCCTAAGAGGTCCGTTCTTATGACCTCGCCCAAGGGTACGGGAGCAGGTCCCCTAGACGGGTTGGGTCCCTGACTTGGACGTAGAGGGCGTAACGTCTAAGAAATGGTGACTTGGTGGTCCCTTCGGGTTCCCTAGGAAGATCCCCCACAGTTCGGAGACCATGTGGGTCTGACGGACCTTCACGTCTCGTTTAAGTCGACTGGCCTTTCCGGTAGCACGGTTCTCTCCGTCCACAGTATCTCGTCCACAGAAGAGGGACAGAGAACAACACTGAAGAGGAAGCTTCAACTCCCCCGAGGTGGTAAACAGGTGTGTCAGTCAACTTAGGACACGGTGTCTGGGTCCACTGGTCCTGATCTCCTTCGTTCTTACACCTTTGGACCAACGGGTAGACTCGGAGTGAGAAGTTGGGACGGATACCACGTCCTCGGGACACACTCCTCTACCCCCGTAGTGACCTACGAACTTTCATTTTTTCACTCACAATCACAGAGTCAGCACAGTCTGAGAAAGGTTGGGGCACCTGATGTCGGGTGTTCCGAGGAGGCAGGTACCCCAAAAGGTCCGTTCTTATGACCTCACCCCACGGTAAAGGAAGACGTCCGAAACCTACGAACGGGTCACCAATTGACTCGACTATAAAACGGTGAGTGAAGCGACAAAGTGGAACACCTACGGGGAGGGAACCGTCCTTAGAGTCCTCCCCTCTTCCGCGCTCTCATATCCTAAACCTCCTGGGTTTGGGGTTAAGGTCGAGGATCACACATAGAATCGGAGGAAAACGAAAGGAAGAAAAGAAAAGAAAAAACAAACGTTAATTTCAAAGAAACTTCTGATAGGTCACCGTTCTTATGGAACACATAATATAATACAAAATCTCGAGAGGAAGAAAAGTCTAACAGTCAAAATTTTTAACATTATGAGACAGTGTACTTTCGTCCTCAAAATGTATCTTCCCGTCCTGACAAAGGGAAGAAAATTTAAATTTAAGTCATCGTTGAAGTTTTTTTTTAGTGTGGTCGGGGAAGTTCGGTACTCGGTTCTGTTCGTCTCCAATTCACACCTAAAGCAAGTTTTCATATGTAAACATATACGAAGGTGATGCTCTATTTCATTGGTCAAAGTTTAAGTCGACGACGACGACGACGACGACGATTCAGCGAAGTCAGGACAGGCTGAGACACGCTGGGGTATCTGCCGTCGGGTGGTCCGAGGGGGAAGGGACCCTAAGAGGTCCGTTCTTAAGAGGTTACGTACTTTCACTTTTCACTTTTATCCAGAGGTCAACGTATAGAAAAAAATTTGTTTGGGTGTTAAGATTGTCTACTCTCGACGTACCACGTGGAAAGAGGGGAAGAGTCGAACCTTTCAGGCAACGTGTAAATCAATAATTATAAATTCATTTAAGGAGGAGATTCCTTACTCTTTACAGTTGTAATTCGATTTACACGTGACAAATTTAAAATTAACATAGGTGTTCACATGTCTCTGAGACATTTATGTTAACACACGGATCCTTCGAGAGGGGTCTTTCTAATTTGTCCGACTGTTGTCGTTTCCTCCCCTTTATTTCCCCTTTTCTCTAGGTACAGTCCATTTCCGTCGACCGCGTTAACGTTAACTGTCACGTATATAATGGCCCCCCATTCCCTCACGACAAAAACGAACTTTTTGTTTTCTTGTAACATTAGTAGAAGACCTTCTTCGACATTTCGATCCTCCCGTACTATCGACAAACTTTTCGTTAGTTCGTCAGAGGAACAGGAGGTCCTTACTTTTATTTACGACCTTCTTTACGCCTATCGGACGTCGGGAGCAGTACGCAGTCGGGAAGTGATCGGGACACGGGAGGGGTTCAACTACCTCCGCA
Organism: Capra ibex; assembly: GCA_006410555.1. NCBI lineage: Eukaryota > Metazoa > Chordata > Mammalia > Artiodactyla > Bovidae > Capra > Capra ibex. The sequence continues at coordinate 9,204,591 of SJYO01045292.1, read as the reverse complement.
AACCGTCTTACAATGTGCCCCTCGACCCCGCGCGTATCGATCGACGTACTTCGCCTTCCTGACACAAATTTTAGCACCTCTTTCCTTAGACGACTACCAGTAGACATTGTCCACGTAACGTTTTGCCTCCAAGAGACACGACACAGGACAACGACCTTCCGCGCCCCATACGCACATCCCTATTCGGGCGTGTCTGGATAAAGAGTCCATAGGTCGAGATGGATTACCAACGAATCTTTTGTTTGTGTGGGGGCCGACTTGAGCCTGGTCTAGTATCGAATCCTAAAGGATCCTAAAGAATAAGAAAGTTGCAGGTAAATGACTAATTATAGTGGGGAATGTCATCTGAAAGAATTGGACCTGCGATAACGGGAAACCGAGACCGCGTAAGAGGCGCCCCCCGAAAGAACGTAGATTATCCTACAAATCGTCGTAACGACCGGAGATGGGTGATCTCCGGTCATCACAGGGGTAGGTGAACACTGTTAGTTTTTACAGAGACCTATGTTTACTTAAGTGTCTCTGTCTGAGTGTATCTTGTCTGAGTGTATCAAGGGTTTACCTCTTCCCCCACCCCCTTCCTATTTAATGCTCAAACCCTAATCGTCTATGTTTGATGAGATGTACTTTATCTATTTTACATATCGCGTCCCTTAAAACGAGTTAAAAGACACCGGTGGACCCACCCTCCCCTGAAACCCCCTCTTACCTATGTACATATACATACCGACTCAGGAAGCGACAAATGGACTTTGACAGTGTTAAAATTAACCGATAAGGGGTTATGTTTTATATTTCAAACCTTTTTTATACGATGAGATATCGTGTGTCTTGATGTGAGTTACAGAACATTACTGGATAATTACATTACCTTTTCTTAGACTTTTTAATGTATATATATATATATATATATATATATATATATATATGACTTAGTAAAACGAGATGTGGACTTTTGATTGTGTCGTAACATTTAGTTAACACGAAGTCATTTTTCTTTTTACAGAGGTCTGTAACGGTTCACAGAGGTCTGTAACGGTTCACAGAGGTTCTAACCCCATACCCCAGTTTTACGTGATCATCTCTTGACGGGACAATCGAGTTCATCTTTCGATCTGAAAGAAAAGCAATTAGTATAAGGACACATTACAACACCTGTCGAATAATGAACTTCGGTCCAACAGATTGACGTAAGGGGCGGGGGTGTGAAATAATTTTTTCACTAGAACTTGTAGCTCAGGATACGGAAGTCGGTAGGGGTACTGTGCGGACGACCCCCGACCCACAGTACAACTGACAAAAGATCTCTTCGTAGATGAGAGACTCGAGTTCCATCATATTTACTTAATTTAGTTGATTTTGTTAGATATTTGAGACGTCCCGAGGTATAGATTCCGTTTGTATGTTTTACTCAGTTTCACTTTTCAGTCGAAAAGGGACTTCACACTGAAAAATTTAATCAACTTAACTAATGTTCCAGTCGTTATTACCGCATAATTGTGGTGGGACTAGGTACGGTCAGATAAGACTCCCTCTAGTCGGGACCCTAAAGAAACCTTCCTTACTACGATTTCGACTTTGAGGTCATGAAACCGGTGGAGTACTTTTCTCAACTGAGTAACCTTTTCTGACTACGACCCTTCCTAACCCCCGTCCTCCTCTTCCCCTGCTGTCTCCTACTCTACCGACCTACCACAGTGACTGAGCTATCTGCACTCAGACTCACTTGAGGCCCTCAACCACTACCTGTCCCTCCGGACCGCACGACGCTAAGTACCCCAGCGTTTCTCAGCCTGTGCTGACTCGCTGACTTGACTTGACTAGGTACGGTGCACTACCCGTCTAAAATTCTCACACCCACTACCTCCCCTCCCACCTCACACATCAACTCAGGTAAGGTCCTCCACTGGGTCTATAATAACTGAGACTTACGACACTTCCTGTGAGTGGGACTGAACATCTGAGTTCAAATCTTTAAAGAGAGACTTACGGTCTAAGGTGCAGGTGGTGACCTACAGTGGGACCAGGGTGGTTTCAAAGAGTGATTACGTGTAGTATCAAAGTCCCAGGTACCTTCGACACCTCTTCCTTTAGTTTCCGGACTAATCGACTTAGAACGGGTGTTTCCTGCCTCTTGCGTTACCGTGGGGTGAGATCATGAGAACGGACCTCTTAGGGTCCTTGCCCCCTCGGACCACCCGACGGTAGATACCCCAGCGTGTCTCAGCTTGGGCTGACTTCACTGAATCGTCGTCGTCGTCGCCGGCGGCGGGTGTTTCCTACGCCATCCACGTCCTACGACACTCCTACCTCACTTTACCTCGCGTGACACGTCTCGGCCCGACGTCGTCTAATTCAGCCCCGAGGGAGGTTTGCGGGACTTTCAGGGACACTCGAGCAGCACATGGAGTCGTGGATTTACGTCTCTCTTGGTCTTGACGGAGCTCCACTATAGGGGGATGACGTTGGAAATTAATTCTGGTTACCCGGTCTTCTTGTGAGTCGAAGAGCTGACCCAAGGATACCGGGGCTTCTGTAGTGAAAGACGTGGACGCGGGGTCCACCCTGCTCCGCCTTCGGTCCCGATGTCCCGCAACGGGCCAAACGACGAACAACTTGAGGACGGGACAGGTCGACGGGGACAGAGGGAGTGGACGAAGAGGACCCTCAGTAAGAAGGAAGTTAGTGACAGGTACTTGGGAGTAGAGTCCCAGTCGAAGACCCCTTGGAGGAGATTCTATAACCAAATGTCAACTATACGTTTTATTATCAACCAAGGAAAGGGGGTGCTAGTAGACAGACAGACGAAGTCCATTGTCACCCCAAACCTTTGAGCTCATGGATCCCACGAGGGTCGTGCGGGAGGGACGGAAAAACACGTCCTTCTGGTCGTAACGGTCGGATAGCCCCACTGGGTGAGACACGGACGACAGGGGACTCGGGCCGACTCCGACCAAGACCCTTGGTCACACAGAGAACATCAGCGACCCTCAGTTCCGAGTCCGAAAACAGACTTCTAGACAAACACGACCGTAACGATGATCACTGAAGACCGAGTCCCTTTCTAGGTCTTCGTCTCATATGTTAGGAATTTAGTAAAACCTCCGTTCTCCCTGCTCTCCCTCCTCTTTGTCGTCCTCTTATAATTACTGCCGACTCACCGACGCCCAGGTCCCTGGTGCTGAGTCCAAAGACGGAATCGAAACACCTTTAGACTTTCGACCGTACCCTAACAAAATTTTTCACTAAAATAAAGTAAGTCAAATAACCGGCTTGGTGTCCCGTGCACCCTAGAATCAAGGGAATGGTCCCCAACTTGGGTATAGGGACCGTAACCTTCGCACCTAAAAATTGGTGATTTGACGCTCCCTTCAGGTACTAAAAAAAAGGGGTCGAACTGTATCCTACCGAGTTTGTTTAATTGTAAGGGTAGAGTTGACCAAGTAAGCCGGTCTTATTTGAGTGCACGACGTCGTTTATCCCTCTTCCTTCTCCCTTCCATTCTACTCTACCCGCTCCCCTCTTCCTCCCCCTCTAAATTGTCGAGTTCGAGTAAAAAATAGAGGGATTGTATGACTGAATTCACATCGAATGAGAACTCTTTTTACTAATTTTGTTAACGAGTGTCCACTGTCTTTTCAGTAAAGGTAAATCTTTTTATAAATTTAGTACCAAACCCCTCGCAAGGGACAGAAACAATTATTACCCAATCTCCCATCCAATATATTTCACACACCTAGTTATCTAGTAAAAGGACTAATTTAATGACGATGTGACACCAAAAACATCCACTATGTCGACTCTTCTGTGGTATGGCACCTTTCCGGAAATTCAGTATTTTTAACATAAAGTTCCCATGTTGTACCTTATCATAATCAAACACACTAAAGGGAAAGAGAAACGGTGGGGGGTGGTCGTAAGTCTATATATTCCGACGAACAGATTCTTTACTCTAAAAAAAAAAAAGGGGAGGATCACGAACGAGGATACAGAAGAGAGGTATGCCTCGATTTTATGGATGAGGGAGGTCTCTACACAAATGTATACTGTACTTACTTCGAAGGATAAAGGGACATGCCTTAACCCCCGTGCCGGTTATTTGAACTCTTCGTTATTTACGGGTGTGAATAGTTCCCAGTCCTCGGGTACTCCGATTCTCACGACTGTGGAAGTTAAATGAAGAAAAGATTCGCATACTTTATACGACGACGACGACGATTCAGCGAAGTCAGCACAGGGTGAGACACGCTGGGGTATCTGTCGTCGGGTGGTCCGAGGTGGTAGGGATCCTAAGAGGTCCGTTCTTGTGACCTCACCCAACGGTAAAGGAAGAGGTCACGTACTTTCACTTTTCACTTTCCCTTCAGCGAGTCAGCACAGGCTGAGAAGCGTTGGAGTACCTGACGTCGGGTGGTCCGAGGAGGCAGGTACCCTAAAAGGTCCGTTCTCATGACCTCACCCAACGGTAACGGAAGAGGACTTTATACGATCCTAAAAGATTTTGAACTGACACGTTTTTGGTGACAACTTAAATTGGTGTGACACTTGTAACTTGCTTCAGTTGACACTGAGTTCATAAAAAACGTGTTTGACACAGAAATGATTTTGGTAGTCCCGTCCCTTCCTCCACCCCTGGGATTATTAGACCCAAAAGACCATCTTCAACTGACCTCCGAACTAATAGGACTGTTAGTGTAGTCAATGAGACAAAGTGAAACGGTAAAGTGTATCGTTCAGTCTTTCTTTTGGTAACGATCCTGACCACCCCTTTCCCAAAATTCTGAAGTGTCGACCCTTAACTTTTTGACCCAGAGATAAGAATTATAGACTACCTCTAAGACTAAATGGAGAACGTCCAAACGTCTCTCGTTTTGTCGAACGGGTTGGTGGCCGGGGAACTTGTTTTCTATGTTGAAAATTGTTTTTCCTTACGATAATGTCGTCCTTACACGACGGGTTTCCGTCCCTCTCTACTCGAGTACCACAAAAGTCGTCCATTAGTTTCGCCCCGGAATTTAACGGGAAAGAACGGTAAGCGACTTACAAACAAGGTCCCTTTATCGGTTCTTTCCCTTAAGATTTCGGACAAGAGACTTTTACTCCACCGAGTGTCTAGATACCCGAGTAATTAATCCAGTCAGAAATTATCAAAGACGTCCTGCCGTTCCCTAAATGAGACTTTCTGGAGATCGGTGAAGAAATAATCAGTAGGGTTCCTATACAGTGTTGACGTTCGTGAGTCCTCACCGACTTTAGTTCGTTTCAGCAAGAACCGACTTGTAGTCTATCGTCCCTCTCAGACTACCGGAGGACGGTAACCGTTATAGGAAACTCCGACACCCTCCCACTCTTGCCCTTCTTGAGATTCTTTGTCCCGTAACTCCGAATATTCCCTTGTCATAGAGGGACCACGGGTCCCCAAAAATTTGTAGAGAAATTGTCTCGTGGTCTTTGTAAAGGGGCCATTACTTCCATCCTTTCTCCACGGTAGGGTCTGCAATTTACATTGTAAACAGTTCGAACACATATACATACAGACGTAGAAGGACGATTCATAAATGTCTTACGGAACGTTTGGTGACCGTTTTTTGATACCTCTTTCTGCCTTCACAAGACCTTTATTTTCTACACGTTCTATATGAAAACTAAGTGAATCTTTTTAGACATCAAGAAGGTTCCAAAGTTTTACAAAATACGAAAAAAATTTTTTTATTCATAAACAAACCGACACAGGTCGGAATCAACGCCGTACACCCTGGAAACAAAGTCGTACGTCCGAGAAAGCACCCCGGGTGTCTGAGAGATGACACCGCGTCCCCGAGTAACAAGACCGGATGTCCGAATCAGCGAGGAGTCGTACACCCTAGAGTCGAGGGTCTGGTTCCTACTTTCGGTACAGGGGACGTAACATTCCGTCTAAGAACTATGGACCTGGTGGTCCCTTCAGGGAGTTTTTCTAAAATTTTCGGAGAGTAAAACTTCAATTAAAATAATTGCAGATAATGTACGGATGACACATGACACGTGACACGACCCACTAAAATGTTTGTCATAGTGTAAATTAAATTAGGGGAATTAGTAGGGGTGTCAATCAATGACAATAGAAGTTTCCGTAATAATAAGGGTGCACATCGACTCACTTTACCCTTCCTTCTCAAATTTCCTGTACTTGAACCACTGTTTGCTGTCTTCAGACTCGGTCGCAGGGTGTACTAGTCCTTCTCAGAGATCCCCAGACTTTAGATGTTGCTAAGGTAACGTCTTCAAGGTGACTGAGACTGTATTGTACTCCGGTTTTGCGTATTTGTCGTACACGTCGGACAAATCTAATGAACATAAATGACATAAATGGCATTGTTTCTACATAGGGTACATTGTAATACGTAGGATGATTAGATAGGTCTTATTGGAGAAGGAATCATATGTAAGACTGGGTACGCACGGAAAAATCTTTCACTCACCTTTGGTGTCTGGAGTCAGAGGGACACCCAGGGACAACACTAGACTCCTCCTCAAGAGAGAGGGGTCACTGGGGACCCGACAGTACACGAAACCTAGAATAGGTTCCGAAAGTTGTCTTACTCCCAGTCTTACAGACCGATACCTGAACTTGAAGGGTGAAGATCTTTCGTCTCCCTGTCGTATGTCGGGACGTTTATGTCTCTGACGGGAGTTCGACACCTGGGTTCTCTAGCGCGAGACCACCCCCCGTGGGAAGGGGGTGGTACTCCACCTAAAGGGTTCTCCACGACGACAAATGTGGGGACGATCCTACCTCTATGTGTTTACTCTGTTGGGATTATACTAATCAAATGTGCGACTGTGAATAGACTGACATCCAGAGTACCCACTCGTTTAATATGTACAACTAGAAGGATTCCACACCACTGGGAAGGTACGACTACGACTGCTTACCGACACTGGTCTTGACCCTGGAGCTTAGATTTAATATGTACGTTATACATTTTCTTGTAAATACATTTTCATTTATACCGTCTCAATTTATTTGTTTTTTATCAGAACTTTTTTTAATATGTGAGTATAAAGTGTGGCACAGGGACTTTACTGAACCCTGACAGTCTGTTAAAATCCACTAAATTTTTTATCATTATTTTGATGTATTTTCATACGTTAGACCTTTCACAAGGTTTATAGAAACGATACCTGTAAGGTCTACCAGACTACCCCTTTACGTCATAGACTAGTCACTTCGTAGACCATCCAATGTCGTTTCACATGTTCACTTCCCGTAACAGGTGTTTTTAGGAGTCCAGTCGACTATCACTGACGGTGAATCCCCAGGATGGTAAACGTCTGGGACACGTGTGTAGCATAAATTGGGAACGGTGTTGAGTCGGTGTTTCAAAAGTAATTAGGGAAAATAATAGATAAAACATAAACCAAAACTTTTGGAAAAATAAAATATAAGTTCATATACGTCCAGTCCTTCGTTGTCTTGACCTGTACCTTGTTGTCTGGTCAAAGTTTATCCTTTTCCTCATGCAGTTCCGACATATAACAGTGGGACGAATAAATTGAATATACGTCTCATGTAGTACTCTTTACGACCCGACCTTCTTCGTGTTCGACCTTAGTTCTAACGGCCCTCTTTATAGTTATTGGAGTCTATGCGTCTACTGTGGTGGGAATACCGTCTTTCACTTCTCCTTGACTTTTCGGAGAACTACTTTCCCTTTCTCCTCTCACTTTTTCAACCGAATTTTGAGTTGTAAGTCTTTTGCTTCTAGTACCGTACGTCAGGGTAGTGAAGTACCGTTTATCAACCCCTTTGTCACCTTTGTCACAGTCTGAAATAAAAACCCCCGAGGTTTTAGTGACGTCTACCACTAACGTCGGTACTTTAATTTTCTGTGAATGAGGAACCTTCCTTTCAATACTGGTTGGATCTATCGTATAAGTTTTCGTCTCTGTAATGAAACGGTTGTTGACAGACGGATCAGTTCCGATACCAAAAAGGTCACCAGTACATACCTACACTCTCAACCTGATTCTTCTTTCGACTCGCGGCTTCTTAACTACGAAAACTTCACACCACAACCTCTTCTGAGAACTCTCAGGAACCTGACGTTCCTCTAGGTTGGTCAGGTAGGATTTCCTCTAGTCAGGACCCACGAGTAACCTTCCTGACTACGATTTCGACTTTGAGGTTGTGAAACCGGTGGAGTACGCTTCTCAACTGAGTACCTTTTCTGGGACTACGACCTTCCCTAATCCCCGTCCTCCTCTTCCCCTGCTGTCTCCTACTCTACCGATCTACCGTAGTGGTTGAGATACCTGTACTCAAACCCATTTGAGGCCCTCAACCACTACCTGTCCCTCCGGACCGCACGACGTTAAGTACCCCAGCGTTTCTCAGCCCGTACTGACTCGCTGACTTGACTTGACTATCGGTCAATTGTTCCAACACTATCGAAGCCCACCTGTCCGTTCCCCGAGTCGGTAGGTATATGTACACGGGCAAGAGGGAGTATGAGGGGAGGTAGGTCCGACGGTGTATTGTAACTCGTCTCAGGGGACACATGTCATTCTGGAACAACCAGGAGGCAAATTTACGTCGTCCCAAATGTACAACCAGGGTTTGAGGAATGGATGGGAAAGGAGGGTAGGAAGGTGTGACCGTTGGCATGCAAACAAGAGATTCAGACGTAAAAAATAAAATAAAAACGGTGTGGTGCACCGTACACCCTAGAATCAAGGGGTTGGTCATTAATCGAGTAACTAGGACGGAACCTTTGTACCCCAGAATTGGTGATCTGACGGTCATTAACGGTGATCCGACAGACATTGGGGAAAACATCAGTTCTTTTACCTCCAAGGAGTTCCAATCCTGGAATAAGTTCGTGTACGTATCGATCCTTTACCGTCGTGGTTCGACACGTCGGGTGTCCGAAGGACCCACGGGACCCGAGACGAAAGTAGTGGGTCGAAAAGACTAGGTGGTCAAGGTGTGTAGGAAATTTTTTCTAAAGTTCAAAAACGGACGGTCGTGGGGTGTACGAGACTGAGAAGAGTGGAAGTGCCCGAAAGACATGAACGGAGTAGGACTTCACCATAGGTGAAAAAACCTTTTTTTAATTGAAATATAAAAGTTAATTTTTAAAAAAAATTAAAATAAACCGACGTGACCCAGAATCGACACCGTACTCCTTAGAAAAAATCAACTCTAGATACGCTAAATACACTCGAGTCAAGGGACTCGTCCCGAGTTTGGACCCGGAGAACGTAATCCTCGTACCTCAGAATCGGTGACCTGGTGGTCCCTTAAAGGAGTGAACGTGACCATGGGTGACGGGACGGGATCCGGCAGAGGGTGAGAGGGATTCACCCGAGCACCCTGGCTGAACAGACACGATGGGTACAGGTTCAGAGTAGAATAAAAGAATAGGAAGGCATTTAGAATACTTAATTTACACATACGAAAAAAGGATAAATGGACAGGATGTTGTCAAATTTGAGAATCCAGGTCGGTGCCTCAGCTCCTCTCATCTTCCTTCAAAAAGGGAAGGATCCTACACAGGCACTTAGGGGCTCCCAGAACAATTCTACGTCCAAAACTAAGTCTTCCAGACACCACTCGGGACTCTGAGGTGAAAGATTGGTCGAGGGTCCACTCCGGGATGGGGATGACCAGGTCCCTACTGAAAAACGAAAGGGTCTCGGAGCTACCATAAACTTCAAGGACGTTCTCAGAAGCAAGAAAGGGTCGTCCACTCGGGGGTCCTCTGAACTTAGTCAGTTACTCGAGACCTAAAGACCTACTCTGGTCAGGACTCCCATCCTCGTCTAAACCCGGTCCTCCCTCGGATGTCGACCTTAGGGACATGGATTCCTCACTCCGACCTACGGACTCGGACCCGTCTACCCCCAAGACCCATCTGACTCCCGTGTCACCCCCACGACCTACAGAACTCTCCACTACCCCATAGACCTTAGTCCCCTCCGGTCGTTCATTGTCCGTCTATCTTTGTCTCCAACCCATTTATAGAGAATGGAATTTTAACACAACTCTCTAGATCTACGACGGACTTTGTAAAATCCTTATTTCACTCTCTTTTTTTTCTTCTTTTTCCATCCAAACCCAAATTCCCCGAAAAAGAGTCCCCCCAATGGTAAAATAAACTGACTGCAGGTATTCTCAAACCGTTTTTGTATAAGTGGGTTTCAGTGTCACCTGTGTCGACATTTTACTGGGACCCCAGGTTCAGAGGTTGGACAGGATTTTTAGGAGGAGAGATGCGAACACCTTACTAGTCTGAGGTCTTTTGCCCTTGTTTAGAGTAAGGGTTGAGAGTGGAGGGTCTGAAAGATAAGGAGTTCGACTTTCACAAAAATTTGTAAAAATTGAGCCTTTAACACTTTTAAAACTCACATCGTGTCCGTAAAATTAATGTACATTTGTTTGTTTGTTTTCGAGTACTGATGTAGTTTTCTTAATGTAATCATTGTGTATTGGTTTAGACTAAAGGTCAATTGACACCTTTTTGAACACTCAGATAGTCCTAGTGGTTTGGACATAGGGGAGTGGTCTAGAGAATTGTATAATGGGAGTTGAATCCCTTCTCCTATAAGTTTCAACTTTATTTTTACCTGTTTCATTGGGTGTCTGAAAATTTTTTAAAAAACTAAACTTCGAACTTATTATAGGTCATTATCGTGTATTATTCCCCCTTTAATAATATAATGTTTATAAAGTATTTCATGGGGTGGTGAATTCGATTAAATTTTTAATTTTCAAATTTAAATTTTAATAAATTTGAGATAATTTTACTTTTATATAATTTAATTTTAAAATGTAATAAATTTTAAACCCCTCTCCATTTAAATAACAAATCTTTTATTTCAATAGGTTGACTTTATTAAACACTCTGTTAAAGATTTCTTTAAATCTTCGTATCAGGTTTGTCAAAAAAGAGGAGGTCGTCGAAGTGTGGGTTTCCGTAGTTTATAATACAGGTAACCCCATGTAATATTATGACGTCAATCGGTCGCTCTGATCATCTTCTGTAGTACAGGTTTTTTCTCTTAGTACTGGAATTCAAATAAGTTCCTAGGTTTCTCGACCCTTCTTAATGATAAATCTTTATTGATATTTACTTGGTAGAAGATAAACTAGGGAAACATTCTCTTCCGAGATCCGACTTTTTTATTTAGAGACGAAAGTTGAGTGGGTAGACTCCGTTTGTGGTAGGTCAAGGTCCATCAGACCTTCTGGTCTGGTCCTCTTGTGAGGGGGAGGGTAAAGGAAAGGAAGGAGGAAGTGGGAGAGGAGAGGGGAGGGAAATAGACGGTAGAGGTCCGGGTTCGGTTTGGGGACTTTGTTTTCAGTCTTTTATCCCTGTCCATAAAAAAAAAAAAGGGAAATAAAGACTTCAAACGAAAGATAGCCGCTTAAACAGGTTGAAGAATGAGCGTCTTCTTCAGTTATAGGATCCCCTATTTTTTTTCGTTTTTTTCTGACTCGACTCGTACGTCCTGGTTTTTTTCATCTACATCTAGGAAATAAATTTTAGTATGTATTAGTTTCCCTTTAAACCTCAATTTTATTCATTTCGAACTTGGGGCTCTCATACTGTGTTCAAAATGAACGTGAGTTTTTGATGAATTTTACTTTTAAGAGTTTATGTGAAAATTAAATACTAAGAAACTGTGTAAGTTCAAGTTACGATTCTGTACTACTGTTTACTCAACGTAAACACATCCGACCAGTTACAAAATTTCAAAAAAACGTATCGCTAATCGAGGTCTTCTTGATAAATTTTTATTAGTGGAACGTTTTAGTGAGTTTTTCCTAGAAAATAAAGACAAGACCAATATGTTCTGGGGTCCCGTAATCCTTTTCATGTTAAGAAAAAGTATGTATTCATCTCAGAGAGATAGTGTTTTTGTCCGTAAGTTTAAAAAAGGTCTTACAAAACTAAAATAATTTGTTTCTTATTTATGTCCACGACTATAAAAAGAGTCTGGTTCACAAATCAACTATTCACTCGGACAGTCATTCTGAGTCAATTATGATAAAACCGAAGAAAGAAACACTGCACCACAGTAAAGGTCCTATTGGATGTTAATTTTGTGAAAGAGATCACTGTCTCTCTCAAGTGATTCGAAAGTTGTAACTATCATCCATATTTACGGAGAGTTCAGAGCAACAGATCTCTACGGTGGGAACCTTCACTCCTCGAAATGAGTTACGTCGAGCATTCAACGCACTACGTAGAAACATGTGGACGGATGTAGATGTAAGACTCAGGAAGAGAGGGGAGAGGGGTCGGGGTCTCTGCGAATGGCACCATCCTTGAAGGAACCACCGAAGAACCATGTGTACAACAAGGACCTGGTTCAACGACCCTTTTATTGGGTGCCAAGGGTAAAGTAGGGGTCTGACTAACCGTATCTGGACTCACAGGTCTTATATTGTCTCTCGCCTGTACTATGAGAAAATCTTTGGGAATCCGTAGGAGAAACAACAGGTACCCTTAGTATATTGATGGTTACGGAACGAAGAGTCAGACCTAAAACCCCCCATGTTTGGGCTTAGACTTCAAGTGAGTGTCGTTGATTCAGTTGGGTGTCTTTGACGCACAGACAAGAAAACACCGGGTGAGAATGACCAGACGGTGAACTCATAGAGTCACACGTTAGACACTCGACGGTTCTTTAGAAAAAACCTTGAAAATTTCCTAAGAGGGGTAAAAATTTTTAAGTTCACTTGTCTAAGAACTCACGTAAAGTCTAAATTAAGAAGTGATGAACTCTTATGTAGAGACCTCGACCTCGACGTCACCTCCTGTCATTTAGTCAAGTCGAAGTAGGGAGGGGTCCCGGGTGGGGACACACAAGATTGACTTCTTTCGTCTAAGAAACCTCACTTTCTCCCACGATTTCAAAGGAATTTTTATAACTTTACATCGGACTGACGGTCGTGTGTACGGAAAATGAACCGTTTAGGTGAGTTCATAAAAACTTATTCTAAGTTTGAGAAACCCTACAAGTGTGGGGGTACACAAGCTGATCTAAAAGAACGGTTTTGTCGTCTATTTGTTTGGATGTAACCCAAAACACTACTTCAAAAGGAACAAAGAGATTTTACGTTACTTTCGTTCATATGTACTTCAAAACGTATCGGCGTCGAGGAGATAACAAGAATTGTCGATCAAAATTTATAATTTTCCGTAGCTTCTATCCATTGTCTCCTTTTCAATTCCCGTTGTACACAGTTCTATCAAATACATAAAATTTATTAGAGCAGAATGCGACGGTCGGGTCTTAAGAGGTCGAAGTAAAAGAAAATGGTCGAAACTCATTTGTATCTAGGCGACGGGAAAAAATTGCAATTACTTAGATGTCAGACCTCGTAACATTAGAAGAACTCGAGACCGGTCTCTTTATCATAGACCTTCTTTTTTGGTACTTTATCATAGGTCTTCTTCTTTCGTGACTGAGGACCCAAAATATTGTCATTTTTGGCGTCTCGTATAGTCTTCTGATCCTTTAGTGTCACTGATTGTGGAGGACCAAATATCGAGTGTAAGTTAAGGTCCTCTATTGATTCCAATAATTTCGTCGTAGGTTGTCTTAGAATCGGTTGATTTAAGAAGTACGACTCTGTGTTTTCCGTGTCTGGCCCTCTTGGCTGCGATTAGCGTACGTGTAATCTCTTCTAAGTGAAGGTTTATGTTAATCTAAGATGCGATAATCACCTATAGAAAAAAAGTTAATATATTATCTTTCCATTATTTTCCGTATTTTTTCAGGAATGTCTGTGTGAGTAGTAGACGTGTGTCGAAGAACCTCCGTTCAGACAGGTATTTATAAGGTACGTGCCGTGTATACCGGTGTTCTGGACCCTCCTTTTCCTTGTTGTCAGAACGGTAGAAGGAGAAAACGACAAAAACGAAAGCGGGAAACTCACCTTCACCTCTGACTGAAGTCACGAAGGACAGAAAATACACTTTCGGTCTGTAGACCCGCTCAGGGGACGTCGGTTACCCCTCCACCGATGGGCACCGATGGGCACGGAGCCGGAAGTATCGTCACTGACCCGAGATCCCCAATAAATCGTAGCCTAAAAGATTTCTCTGCGTTTGCGACACAGAAAAAAATGTGTGTTTACGAGAGGTTTTATCAGGTGATAAAATTTTTGTGAAATAAAATATGACTTCCTATCGACTAATTGTTACAACACTATCGAAGTCCACCTGTTGTTTCCCTGAGTCAGTCTGTATACGTACATAGGTAAGAGGGGGTTTGAGGAGAGGGTAGGTCCGACGGTGTATTGTAACTCGTCTCAAGAGACGTGATATATGTCATGCAGGAACATCCAATAGGTAAAACTTAAGTAAGAGCTTCAGGCATCTCGATATAGAAAAAACATTTATTCGAGTAAACATGTTAAAGAAAAATCTAGGAAGTACATTCACTACAGTATGTTATAAAGAGGAAGAGACAGACTGTATGAAATGAGTCATGCTGTTAGGAGGTGGGAACAATCTCAGTGAAAACGACACCAAATAATGTAGTCCTTCTGTAACAACTTTCTTGGGACTCTTAAAATTCAGTAAAATTTTTACAAAAATCAAGTTTGTGGTATAAGAAAGTTACATACTCTTCTACATGATTAGCATCTCTTGACAACTTTTACACTATAGATATAGGAATTATGTTCACGAAAGCTAATTTGTAGATTATTGTAGACCTAAATATATTATCTATTCATCTCTTACGAATGTAACTGTTTAGTAAGGACTACCCTAGGAAGCCTCGGTACACATAGGCCAGTCTGTCCCTAACATTGTACAAATTCTGGGATCGTTACGCCCCTCTACTCCATCCACCAAACCTCTTTACCTTGACCGAAAAAAGACGAAGGACAGAACCTCTAAAAACTTTAAGACAGAGGTTACACGTACCGATTATCTCTTCCCTCGTTTCGACCTCCAAACACAAAGAGGGACTTCGGGGGTAGGGACGGACCGGATGAAGGTCCGTAGAAAGGATACCCTTCTCCCCGTGGCGATGTTCAGTAGTTTCGACTTCGTGATTATGGACCGAGGTAGATAAGTTGTTGATGAAGGACTCGTGGATACACGGTCCGTGACAACATCCGTGATCGCTGTCGCACTTAAATCTTTCTGGGCCCGGGATCCCAAATGACAGCCCTCTTTCTGTGTGAGCCGACCACGAACAATCTCCCACAAACCCCGGTGAAGAGAGAGAATTTCACGGGAGAGGGGGTAATAAAGGTCCCAACAAAAAAAAAAAAAAACGACGTGGTATGTCAAACACGGTAGAATCAAGGGGCTAGTCTCTAGTTTAGACGTGGGAAGCGTCACTTTCGGAGCTTAGAGATTGGCGACCTGACCGTCCCTTAAGGGATCTTCAGTAGAAACTTTCGTCTTACGGTCACGCCAAAAAGAAAGATATTAGACCTCCGGACTCTCCTAGAGCCCCTTTTACTTTCGTAGCTAGTTTGGGAGAATTAGGACTAGGCCGTCCACAAAGTGTGTCTAACATTGTCAGAGGTCGGTCGGGAACTGTGTCCACTCAATTTTTCTGTTAACGATACATTCTCCGTGAAAGACTTTACTCCTGACGTGTTTGAGCCGGTCCGGGGGAGTTTCGTCCCACTTTGCAACTTTTTTCGGTGCGGACTCGTCAGTGTTGATTCGGTTGATTCGACTCCGAATCTTCGGTAGCACCCGGCAAGTTTCCGGTTTTTGATTCTTTTCTCTCTGGGGTCGGAGGGCTCCCGGTGGACTCGTCCGGACCCTACAGGATCCCAAGACGTCGTCCTTCTCTACCCCACCTTTGATCTTCGAAGAGACATTTTCAAATGAGTGTTTATCCTTAAGTTTGAATGTTGTTGAGTCGTTCGATAACACGGACCATCTCGTGGTGAGCCCCAGACCGACCCCACCCCCATCGCACCCCGGTCACCAGGTCTCTACCTGACACAGGACTCGAAGGAAGGGAGGAAAAAGATCTAAAAGTCTACCTGAAACTTAGAAATTAGGGGGTTTCTGTAAAAAAAAAAGAAATCAAGGATTTAATCGAAGAGTCAGACCCCAAGAGTTTTTACCCCCGATATCGAGGAAATCCTACGTTTTGTCCGAACCTGTTCACCTACCCTACCTCCGTCGGAGGAACAGCACTACAAGTTCCGGGACGTCCTAGACGGGTGGAGGGATACGGGAGACCTTAGAAGACAGTGACAGGAAGGGACCGAGACAAGGACGGTGTGGTCGGAGAGACACAAAAAAACTTCGAGTACAGATGGAGTACGGAAAACCCGAATAACGGAAAAGGAGGCCAATGACCGGAAGTCCGGAGACTACCAGTTCTACCGAGCTGTCTGTCTGGTCAACAAATAGTCTCTGCGAGAACGTGAGGAGGTTGGGTTAGACAGGTAGTGTGCTTTGGCGCCCTGGGACAGGATTGTGCACAAAGTGATGAACTGTACCGAACAAGTGAAAGAACCACCGACAAACAGGGGACTTCGGTGTTACTCTTGAGGTGTTCCACCCCTGGAAAAGGTAGAACAGGTAACGAGATGGAAATCGTGGGTCTTTTTACGAACCATAAGTATTTAACCATAAGTAACTTTCGTACGTACTCGGGGGGAGGTCTTAATATACGAATCCACACATGTACGTACATGTGAGAAAAAAAGGGGGGGACCCTTTCAGGGATCCAAAGTAGTCTCGATTTCTCTCCGAGTCCGAAGGGACCAACGAGTCACCATTTCTTAGACAGAAGTTACGTCCTCTGCACCCCCTGGATCAAAGCTAGGGACCCAACCCTTCTAGGGGACCTCCTCCCGTGTCTTTGGATGAGGTCATAAGAAAGGATCTCTTGGGATGCCCGTCTCCTCGGACCGCCCGACGTCCGGTATCCCACCATTTCTCACCCTGTGGTGACTTCTCTGAAGTGTGTGTGTGTGTGTGTGTTTCTCTCCAAGTAATGTGGGAAGTTTAATTCTGAGTAATTGATTTACTAGTCCCGTCTCTACGACCCCAGAACGGTGGTTTTGTACCACAGGTCTGATCGTTGAAAAATCGTAGTAAAATATTTCAGAGAGTCTGGGATGGGGTCTGGACGATTTAACGTTTGATGAAAAAGGTACTATGTCTTCACTAAACATACCTGTAATTTCAAACTCTTCACGACGAACTCCGGTTAGTTTATGCCGTGTCTAAAAATCGGTCCTAAAGTGTAAGTGATAATACAGAAACGACCTAAGTAAAAGTTCTCTGTTTTACGGATAATTTATGGGATTGTCTTTTATGAAATTGATTACTCTTTGATGACATATCGTGTCCTTTGAGTTATGAGACATTACTGGATATACCCTTTTCTTAGATTTTCTCACCTATATGTATTGTGACTAAATGAAACGACATGTCGTCTTTGATTACGTTATAACATTTAGTCCGTATGAGATTATTTTTAATTAAATTTTTTGAATACAGGTGTGTCTTTGGACGAATTTTTATGAAATTCGGAAAATTTTTTAAACCGACGCAAGTCACAATCAACGTCGTCCGTCCTATAAACTAGAAGTAACGCCGTACACCCTAGAAATCAACACGCACGTTTGAGGCTCAACGTCGTACACCCTTGATCAAGGGACTGGTTATTGGTTCGGGTCCCAGGGACGTGACCCTCACACCTCAGTGACCTAGTGGTCTCTTCAGAGTTCGGAAATGCAAATGTTACCTCTATCGTCCCCCTCCTCTCCCGCCATGGTTGACTCTCTCGTCGTGACTTTATATGTGTGACGGTGCACATTGCATCTGTCGATTACCCTTCGGCGACGCATCGTGGCGCTCGAGTCGGACCCTGAGATACTGCTGGATCTCCCCACCCTACCCCCGCCGTCCTCCCTCCAGGTTCTTCCTCCCCGGTGTACCTATGAATACCGACTAAGTACGACAAGATACCGCTTTTTGGTTGTGCTGTAACAACCAAAAAAAAATTAATTAATTAAAAAACCTCCGATCAATGAAATGTTATAACATCACCAAAACGGTATGTAACTGTACTGTACTTAAACGGTGCCCACATGTGTACAAGGGTTAGGACTTGGGGGGAGGGTTCAGGGAGGGGTAGGGTAGGGAGACCCAGTAGGGTCACGTGGTCGGGACTCGTGGGACATAGTACGTAGCTTGGACCTGACCGCTAAGCAAAGTGTATACTATTATATGTCCAAAGTTACGGTAAGAGGGTTTGGTAGGGTGGGAACGGGAGAGGGTGTCTAAGGTTTTCTGACAATATATGTAGACACAGAGAAAACGACAGAGTGTATGTTCCAATGGCAATGGTAGAAAGATTTAAGGTATATATACACAATCATATGACATGACCACAAAAAGAAAGCCGAATGAAGTGAGACATATTATCCGAAGTCAAAGTAGGTGGAGTAATCTTGACTAAGTTTACATAAAAAAGTTACCGACTCATTAAGAGGTAACACATATACATGGTGTCGAAAGAATAGGTAAGTAGACGACTACCTGTAGATCCAACGAAGGTACAGGACCGATAACATTTGTCACGACACTACTTGTAACCCAATGTACACAGAGAAAGTTAAGACCAAAGGAGCCACACATACGGGTCGTCACCCTAACGACCCAGTATTCCGTCAAGATAAAGGTCAAAAAATTCCTTAGAGGTACGACAAGAGGTATCACCGACATGGTCAAACGTAAGGGTGGTTGTCACATTCTCCCAAGGGAAAAGAGGTGTGGGAGAGGTCGTAAATAACGAACATCTGAAAACCTAGCGTCGGTAAGATTGACCACACCTTACCATGGAGTAACACCAAAACAAAACGTAAAGAGACTATTCCTCACTACAACTCGTAGAAAAGTACACAAGGTTGTGCTGTAACATTTCGTTAATAGGAGGTTAAATTTTTTTACCTCTACACTCGGAGAGTCTTATCAAAGGTAAAACTGTGATAGAAGATAAATAGTCATCTGACGTAAATTTAGATTAGTATATTGGATGAAATATTTCCATCTTTAGACGAAACAATTAAGAATTGAAACTGAGTGCAATCTTAATGTGTCATTTGAACTCTTCATAACTGCTGACCCAAAGTGAGGACCTCTAGTCCTAAATCAACTACACCAACATCCAATAACAACAACAATTCAGTACAGACTGAGAAAACCCTGAGGTACCTGACAACGGGCGCCCGAGGAGACAGGTACCCTAAAGGGTCCGTTCTTATGACCTCACCCAATGGTGAAGGAAGAGATCCTCTAGAAGGGGCTGGGTCCCTAACTTGGGCTTGGAGGATATAACCGTCCGCCTAAGAAATGACGACTCGGTGGACCCTTTGGGTCAACACCCAATCCAGACTCATAAACGTTTATAGAAGGTCTACTAAGATTATACGTC
Organism: Capra ibex; assembly: GCA_006410555.1. Lineage (NCBI taxonomy): Eukaryota > Metazoa > Chordata > Mammalia > Artiodactyla > Bovidae > Capra > Capra ibex. The sequence goes on along the minus strand of SJYO01045292.1, from coordinate 9,185,166 downwards.
GGTTTTAATTTCAATTTAAATTCAACTTTTGGTGATATAAATTACCACTGTTGTAGACGAGAGAAGTCTGTAAGACATGTCGAGGGTGTCTACCCTTTCCATTCTTGGCAGTCTTCTAGGACCAAACTAACTTAGTAGGAGTTTTATATCGATTATTTATGTCCCTCTAATTACCCGGACCTCCTCTTTTTATTTAATGTTCATTCCTCTACCCCTTCCGCTCTTATTTCGGTCACGGTACCCCAACGTCAGTCTCCATGACAACGTTTAAGTAATGAAAAATTATATTAACTTATCTATATAGGTATCTGTATCTCAACACTATAGGGATATTTTAATCCTAGGTCTTTCCGAATCCTGTCCGACTCCTTAACTGTCCTCTGATTTCTCTGTACTGTTGAGACGAGTTGTGCACTAGGACCTAAACTAAGAACCCAGTACTAACCCTGTAGTCATTCAGCCTGCCTACGATAAAGAACTACAACGATCAGTAGAATCTCAATACACTTTCTCACCAGAACGTGAATCTTTTATGTGGGACTTTCTGATTCCCCACTACTCGTTGATCCAGGTGTGTGAGGGTCTACCAAGACGACCCCACGCCCTCCCGAGGGGTTGATTCGGTGTCACCGTCTTACTAATCAAACTTAATTTCCATGAATTTTGTGTTGGTCGTTCTCACTGTGAGACTGGAAGTAAAAACAGGGGGTCTTTCGTCTTCTATTTAGAGAGTACTCTTTCCCCATGGGGTCGTAGGTTCCCATTCTGTGGGAAAAGTGGTCCCTCTCCCTTAAGCCCAGTTCTTTAAACATATTTGGAATAATGAAGAACTTAAATGATGGTCCCTGTTTGAAGAATCTAAGGAGTGATTAACTCGTGTGTTCTGGGTTCAAAGAAACGGGACAGTTAAGTAGAGATAACAAAGAAAGAGATTTCCCATATTTTCAACGGACGAAGCTTACAAAAATATCGGATTCAATGTTTCCATTAGTCAAGTCAACTCAGCGAGTCAGAACAGGCTGATAAACGTTGGGGTACTTAACGTCCGGAGGGACAGGTAGTGGTTGAGGGTCTCAAGTGAGTCTAAGTGCAGGTAGTACAGTCACTACGGTAGGTCGGTAGAGTAGGAGACAGCAGGGGAAGAGGAGGACGGAGGTTAAGAAGGGTCGTAGTCTCAGAAAAGGTCACTCAGTTGAGAAACGTACTCCACCGGTTTCATGACCTCAAAGTCGAAGTCGTAGTAAGGAAGGTTTCTTTAGAATCTTACCTGACCAACCTAGAGGAACGTCAGGTTCCCTGAGAGTTCGCAGAAAAGGTTGTGGTGTCAAGTTTTCGTAGTTAAGAAGCCGCGAGTCGAAAGAAGTGTCAGGTTGAGAGTGTAGGTATGTACTGGTGTCCCTTTTGGTATCGGAACCGATCTACCTGGAATCAGCCGTTTCATTACAGAGACGAAAAGTTAGACGATAGATCCAACCAGTATTGAAAGGAAGGTTCCTCATTCACGGAAAATTAAAGTACCGACATCAGTGGTAGACGTCACTAAAACCTCGGGGGGTTTTATTTCAGACTGTGACAAAGGTGACAAAGAAGTAGATAAAGGGTACTTCACTACCCTGGTCTACGGTACTGGAAACAAAAGACTTACAACTGGAAATTCGGTTGAAAAAGTGAGAGGAGAAGGTGAAAGTAGTTCTTCGAAAAATCAAGCAGAAGTGAAAGACGGTATTCCCATCACAGTAGACGTATAGACTCCAATGACTGTAAAGAGGGCCGTTAGAACTAAGGTCGAACACAAAGAAGATCAGGTCGCAAAGAGTACTACATGAGACGTATCTTCAATTTATTCGTCCCACTGTTATATGTCGGAACTGCGTGAGGAAAAGGATAAACCTTGGTCAGACAACAAGGTACAGGTCAAGATTGACAACGAAGGACTGGACGTATGTCTAAAGAGTTCTCCGTCCAGTCGACCAGACCATAAGGGTAGAGAGAGTCTTAAAAGGTGTCAACTAACACTAGGTGTGTCAGTTTCCGAAACCGTATCAGTTATTTCGTCTTTATCTACAAAAAGACCTTGAGAGAACGAAAAAGGTACTAGGTCACCTACAACCGTTAAACTAGAGACCAAGGAGACGGAAAAGATTTTGGTCGAACTTGTAGTCCTTCAAGTACCAAGCACATAACGACTTCGGACCGAACCTCTTAAAACTCGTAATGAAATGATCGTACACTCTACTCATGTTAACACGCCATCAAATCGTAAGAAATCGTAACGGAAAGAAACCCTAACCTTACTTTTGACTGGAAAAGGTCAGGACACCGGTGACGACTCAAAAGGTTTAAACGACCGTATGACTCACGTCGTGAAAGTGTCGTAGTAGAAAATCCTGACCTTTGTCGAGTTGACCTTAAGGTAGTGGAGGTGATCGAAACGAGTATCACTACGAAAGATTCCGGGGGAACTGAAGTGTAAGGTCCTACAGACCGAGATCTACTCACTAGTGTGGTGACACTAATAGACCCAGCACTTCTAGAAAAAACACGTCAAGAAGACACATAAGAACGGTGGAGAAGAATTATAGAAGACGAAGACAATCCAGGGATGGTAAAGACAGGAAATAGCTCGGGTAGAAACGTACTTTACAAGGGAACCATAGAGATTAAAAGAACTTCTCTAGAGATCAAAAAGGGTAAGACAAGAAAAGGAGATAAAGAAACGTAACTAGCGACTTCTTCCAAAAGATAAAGAAGAACGATAAGAAACCTTGAGACGTAAGTTTACGAACATAGAAAGGAAAAGAGGAAACAAAAAGCGGAGAGAAAAGTGTTAATAAACATTCCGGAGGGGTCTGTCGGTAAAACGAAAAAACGTAAAGAAAAGGTACCCCTACCAGAACTAGGAACAGAGGACATGTTACAGTGCTTGGAGTAAGGTATCACATTATAATTCTGTATATATGTTAAACAACTTTTTGGTTCTTCTCTTTAAGGGTACCTAGTAGACATTTCATTATGTTAATAAAGACTTCGACTGAATTTTTCAACGGTTTTAATTTAAAACGTAAACGGTGATTAAATTCTGTTTATGACATTAAATATTTTTTGTATAACTTTTTCACTTTTTCTTTTTTCAAACAAACCGGTGATAAATCCAAGAGTAAAGATACCCTGGAGACACGTGTGCTTAATTGTAAACATAAAAGACAATTAGACAAAACACAGTTAAACTAATAATCAGGTCGATCTTCTTAAGTCCTCCCCACCACCCCTTTAAAGGGGATGAACTGTCAAGTTTTTGTAAATGCCCTCAAGACACATGAAAAAGTCGATGAAAGTGTATTTAACCTAAAAAAAACTTTTATTTGTCCAAAGTTTTCATTAGTCTGCAGTGAAGAGACGAACTTGAGAAGAGTGTCTTGAATACAGGGTGTGTCTGAAGGTACGCTTACAAGTCTCAGTGAAATAAGTGTTACGAGGGTTTGGGCTTTCTTGAGTTTTACAGGTAGGTGAACGTCTTGTTTGACGACTAGGTGTGTTATCTCTATGTGGAGTTTTCGTAAGATCGCCTGAGGGAACCTCTACGTCGTCTACCCTTAGGTGGACGATTAAGCCCCCGTGTCCAAACCGGGGACCAGACCCTCCTGAGGTGTACGTCTCCTCACAGATTCGGGTACACGGATCTCGGACACGGGGTATCGTTCTCTTCGGTGACGTTACCTTCGGACCACGTGGCGTCACTTCTCCTCGGGGACGAGCGGTGTTGGTCTCCTTCGGACACGTCGTTGCTTCTAGGCCGTGTCGATTTTTATTTTTGTCGTTATTATCGTTGTTTTTGTGTAAGATGCTTGAAGGGACCACCAAGTCCCCAATTCTGAAGTGTGAAGGTGACGTCCCCCACCCCAAGTTAGGAACCAATCCGTTGATCCTAGGGTGTACGACGGTCCACTCCGGGGTTTTTATTTATTCTCGTAAGATCTGTCCCGTGTCAACGTCGTTATCTTTCGTCTACCCACCGACGGATCCCAACCCTACCCCTGTGACTGACGTTTCCTTGTGTTCCCTCGGGAAAGAGACTCCGCACTGCCTTACGAGACATGCAATACTGGAAGCGTGTTGACATATGTTGACGGTTTTGAGTGGTTTATGATTTTACCCACTTGCGATGGTGACATTCATTGAGTCAAATGTTTTAGGAGATTATGAAGGGGTAAAGCCTCACGTTCGTACGGGAATTTTACCGGATGTGTTAGGGGAAAAGGTAGGTGGGAGAGGGAGGGAGGTTGTGGTTGGTGATACCGGTTGAAGGAGAATTTGTCGGTGAGTTCTCGTCTCGGTCAGACATAAGACTCTGATTCATGTCAGTGACTCTGGTTCGTCACTCTTTTACATGATCGTTGACCCTGACGACAGGTGTATGTTCTCGTCAGAAAAAAAAGATCATCGAGTGACAATTATATAAAATACCTACATGTACTTGAACTGTTGATTTTTCGATAAGTCTTCTCAGTCTGAGACGTTCACCACTTCAAATTCCTTATTTTTGATAAAACGAAAAAGGAATGTATATGTACGCCATTTTTAGATGTATTCGGACTTTTCACCAGAATTGTATTTATATAAGGTGTTTATGTAATTTTTTTAGATTCACTATTCCTTTTCAGAAGTCTTTTATAATGTTGTCCTTGTGTTTTTCACTAGTTATCACAGTGAAATGGTACACGATATGTATTTTTTAACAGACGAAGATTTCTGTGGGTACCAAAACGATCGTCTCCTGACTTGACAATCGGAATTCATCTATAGTTTGTGATGTCTTTTACTTGAAACCTTTATGGACTCATAACCACAAATTCTTCGTGTTACTCCGTCGTTCTAATCCTAACCGTTGGTAACCCAATCTGACGAGCAGAAGTTTTTCTAATTTGTAGAAAGGAAACCTCCAGTAAGTTAGTTCTCCATAATTGACTCGTCCATAAGGAATCCTTTGTGGGATAGAGTTCTCCCATCTCATATTCTGCACTTCAGACTTCTGTTATAAGGGAAAAAGAGACAAAAAGGTCTTTTGTAAATTATATCAATGAGAATTTACCAGAAATAAGTTCATTTTTTACTTACTTTTCTAAACACTTTACGGATGATGACCGAGTAAATAAACTGAGACTTCTACTTTAAGTCTAGGACGGGTCCAGAGCAAAAGAAGATTATACGTCCTACTAGTAATGATAATAATCATTACATAATCATTTTCATAATCATAATCATGTTCATAATCATTTTTTCCCTGAAGGGACCACCACGTCGCCCATTCTGAGACACGAGGGGTTCGTCGTCCCGGGCCCAAACTAAGTAAGAGTCCCTTGATCTAGGATGGACGGTGTTGGTTTCTAGGGTGTACGACGTTGATTCTGAGTCACGTCGGTTTATTTATTTATGTACTTACTTATTGTGTGTTTTTATTCGGGGTCCTACCGTCAAGTATACGTATTTTTTATTGTGTCTTTTAGATTAGTTCACGAACTAGATTAAGAAAATGAAAATAATTTCACAGAGATGGTAATCGACGAGGTTCTACTGTGATCTTTTCGTAGGGTAATGTCAAATACATGGAATTCTACACAGGATCGGATCGTGGTCGTAAACTACTATCCCGTCACCCAGTTGTCTACTTTATGATCCATTCCTTATGTTTTTTTTTTTTAAAATAACATGTTTTCATTCCGGAAGTGTCAAGTGATTCCGATTTGTCTCTGATGCATTGGAAAATTTAGGAAATGTTTTTCGAGTGTATGTGAAGGGGAAAGGGTCGATAATTTTACTTGACTAGTTTACAATAGTTTTGCTTTCGATATTTATTGTCTCAGGAAATTTCTGTCGATAGGGTTTACAATAAAAAACCGTATCCACTAGAAGTACCGTACCCTGCCACACTAGAATTTAGGGACGTCTCGTAGGGATCGTCGAGGTCGGACAGGTAGTAAAAGTTTAAGTTGTTTTCGCTACAGTACGGAGGGTCCATGGTTTGCATGAAGGAACTTTGGTCCCTTGGACATTGCTTACTTTTGTTACGAATATATACATTTGTTAAATATATATATGTTTATATCTTTACTGTAGTTTATGTTTTACAGATAAGACATAAATTTAAACAATTCGTTGTAGTACTATATACAGGTCCTTTTACTAGTGTAGAGTGGTTCTTAGGACTCACCCTACTTTCTCGGACTTTATATTAATTATGGTACTTTTCTTGCCGTCCTTAGTACATTCGGTTAAGATAAAGACAGTGAAGTAGTTTCGAAACAGAAGATGAAATGAATAGTTAATCTTAATTATTAAGTTTGCAATCTCCATTAAGTCAAAGAATAAACGAATTAGACGTATGACCAAAGTTAAGTTCTAATTAAGACCTCGTTTGGTTACTTCGGCATTCCTTAATAACATACCATATGTTTACCTAAGTTGGGTCCCTTCGCGATAGACAGGACAGTCCTTCGAGAGTCTTGTGTCTGACAAATACTTTTGTGAATGACTAATTTGTCGTACCTCTCGTAGTAGAGTAATCAGAGAAGACCATCTAATAATTCCTTATTTTATATCAAACCTCCCATTAGTCCTTGGATAATTTTTCTTTTCCAGTTCAATTGAATCTTCATATTTTTCATATGATTCAGTGAAACCGAGAATGTAAATTTAGATTTAAAGTCTCTTAATGTAAGGTGTCAAATTCCGAATACTTTAGAATGGTGTAGTTCGAGATTTCCACTTTTTGTCACTGTAGTCTCTTCATTTGTTTTGGATTGTCATTAATTCTGACTGTAAGTCCAGTGACTCCTTTATAAACCTTCTAATATTTAGAATAGTTGTCAAAAATTCATAAATTTATAATTCATAAATTAATTGTCATAAATTTTATTATAAATTCAAAATTCGTAGACCTCCGTCGACCTTATCTTCCGAAACAGTAGACCTAATATATTGACCAGAATTGTTTTGGTCTCTACCGTAACCACAGTGGGCAGGAGTCGACGAATTGGGAGTCTATGAGTTAGGATGACGTATGATGGAGGGTCACATACTCTTTTAATTTTTTTTTTTTTTTTCTAAAGGTGAATCACGATGTTGATGTCTCGGGGACGAGACGTTGTTCTCTTCGGTGACGTTACTCTTCGGGTGTGTGGCGTCGATCTCATATCGGGGGTGAGTGTGTTGATCTCTTTCAAACACGTATCGTTGCTTCTGGGTTGCATCGGTTTTTATTTATTTAATTATTTCTTTTTCTCTTTCAAAGGTACATCTTGGATATAAACCGCTAAAAATTACAAAAAGGGTTCATTTGCTCTCATTTAAAGTACCCTCTTTTTTCTACTTTACATTTCTTGAATCCCGAATCTTTTAATACACAACCTGATATCAACGACTTTCATGAGTTTCATCATCTTTTACATTCTTTGAATTTTAGTCTCCTCCTTTTGGAGTCACCACGTTCCTTAAGGGACCTACATTCCTAGGACAGTCTGGGATCATGGATTCCCTGGTTCACCCTTTGGTAATCATATATTGAGTTCTAAAGACTCCGGAAATAACCCTTCTAAATCATCTCAAAGGACTATTTAGATATAACACGATTCAACGAAGTCAACACAGACTGAGAAACGTTGGTGTACCTGATATCGACGGTCCCAGGAGCCGGGTACCTTAAGAGGTCCGTTCTTTTGACCTCGGCAACCGGTAAAGGAGGAGGTCCCGTAGAAGGGTTAGGACCATTCTTGTGTACAGAGGACGTCGAGGACGTGACGTCCGCCTAAGGTATGGCACCTCAGTGACCCATTTCTAGACATAGTCCTCTGAATGTGTATATACATAACTCCTTTATTCTTGTTTCCATTGGTATCTTGTTGAAGCGAGAAACTCTTTTGTACCCAATCACGAAATCGGTTACCCTTACCTCTAAGGTTCGTTGTTCGGGCTTTTCGAGACCCGGTGTAGTACACTTCTTTTGTTGGTAAGACGAAGAATAGAAATATCTTGAATCTTATATAACGAATTAGGACAGTAACTAGTAACACCCTTCGTTCCTTATTTCAGTCCAAAACAAAAGAAGAAGAATTTCTTTTTCTTTTACAAAACTCCTTCCTCCAAAGTGTAATAACACCGAATGTCTACCTTAGTAAAAGTCAAAAACCTCTGTACTCCCAACAACATGTAATGACGATAACAAAACATTAAAATAAAATTTCATTCATAGTGTACCCTTTTTTACAATGGACTCCTAAACCGCAACGTAAAGGAACCCATAATCGACTTAAACCACAAGGGATTTCCTTTTTCTCACTCTTTGTCAATTTTGAAGGTTAGGGAGACTTTTTCATCGTTCACAAATTTTAATGACGTGATTTTTATTCTAATTGTATCTGAAAATCTAAGGTAAAATAAAACTCTTAAATGTAGAATTTTGAGACTGAGCTTGTAAATACAGAAACATTGGACAGTTTATTAAAAACTTTCCAGACATAGTATTTTCAGTTGGAGATTCAAAGTTTTAATACCTCTTTATATATCCTCTTTTCGGTTCCTGGTCGGAAAGAGTGAAAAGAAAAAAATTTTGTTGATCTTTTTTTTGAGTTCGTAACATGAATAATTTTGACTAAAGATTAATGAAAGTTAGGGTTTCATTGATCAAAAACCTATTAAAGTGGAAATAGACCTTAAAAATTTAATCTAAAAACTTAAATACTTGACAAGTTTCTTCTGACTAAAGTCACCTTATGATTTATTTCTATTTTAGATATCATAATAAATATGTGTCTTGAGCTTTTTATTCGGTTGTCTATAATTGTATAAAACCTATTACTACCTCCTTCCTCCTACCTACGTTTAAGTTTATTTTGACAGACTATATGTTGTTTTATACTTGAAAACGGGTAGAATGGACTGGTCCGAAAAACAAGTGTCAACAACGTCAGACAAGGTGTCAAAACCGAAAGAAGAAAAGAAAAAAGAAAAGAAACAGTCGTTTTCACGGTGCGTAAAATCTATAATATAGTCTTAGACAAAACCGTATGACCTAAGCGACAAAATTAATAAAAAATTTTTCAATAAAAAGTAGATGTGAACAGTAATTATAAAGTTTAAAGTAATGTGTTTATACTCGATTAAAATTTGTGTAGGACTTCCTTTAGACAGTTCATACGACTCACGGTTGTCTTTTATTTAACACCGGGACTAAACGTTGACTCTGTTCCAATCTAAGTTGACACAAATAGACTTCTTGGTATCTAAAAGTATACCCTCTTTGTCCTGAACCTTTTTAGACGTGGTGACTAGGAGAGGCAATTTTCTGTCTTTTTTCACGTGACCTTTCGACAGATACGGAATGTCTTGTGAGCTGTCCAGTTCTACACGTACCTCAAACAATGAAGAGTTCAATTTCATGACTTCTGACTCTTACTGAAAAGAAACTTAGACCTTATAATGAAAATTTGCTTTATTACTTATCACCGTAGTTGAATTTAAAATTTTCGAAACTTTCCTTTATTCTACCGTAGTATCGACACGTTGGTCCGGTGAACGTACTTATTATGCGGTGCGCGTCGTATTTTGAAAAAAAAGGACCCCAGGTCTTTCGACTTTGATGGAGAGACTAGTATAACTTTGTGGTCAAGATGGTTAAGGAGAGATACCAACAGAAGATACCGTTCTTAATCTTTTTCACTGTAAAATGTTATATGTCCAAACGATTACATGTCGAGTCCCTTGAGATGAGTCATGAGACACTGAATTTTACCCTCCCTTTAGGTTTTTTCTCCCCTACATACATATGTATCCCGACTAAGTGAAACGACATATCATCTTTGATTGTGTTGTGACGTCTCGTTGATATGAGGTTGTCTTTAATTAAAAATTTTTATTACTTCCAAACTTTTGTTTCTTAAACAATTTTGGTTCTCGTCGAGAAAGGAGAGAAACTACAATTGATCTCTACTGATATACCCCCTTTGTTCTCCTCCCGTTCGGAGAGTGTTGTAGAGGTAGGGAAGTCAGTCAGTCAAGTCAACGAGTCAACCCAGGTTAAGAAACTTGAGGCACCTGGCGTCGTGTGGTCCGGAGGGACAGGTAGTGGTTGATGACCTTGAATGAGTTTGAGTACAGACAACTCAGTCACTATGGTAGGTTGGTAGAATAGAAGACAGCAGGGGAAGTTAGAAAGGGTCGTAGTCCCAGAAAAGGTCACTCAGTCAAGAAACGTAGTCCACCTGTTTTATAACCTCAAAGTCGAAGTCGTAGTCAGGAAGGTTACTTAAAAGTCCTGACTAAAGGAAATCCTACCTGACCAACCTAGAACGTCACGTTCCCTGAGAGTTCTCAGAAGAGGTTGTAGTGTCAAATTTTCGTAGTTAAGAAGTCGTGAGTCGAAAGAAATGTCAGGTTGAGAGTGTAGGTATGTACTGATGACCTTTTTGGTATCGAAACTGATCTACCTGGAAACAACCGTCTCATTACAGAGACGAAAAATTATACGACAGATCCAACCAGTATTGAAAAGAAGGTTCCTCGTTCACAGAAAATTAAAGTACCGACGTCAGTGGTAGACGTCACTAAAACCACGGGGGGTTTTATTTCAGACAGTGACAAAGGTGACAAAGGGATAGATAAACGGTACTTCACTACCCTCGCCTACGGTACTAGAATTGAAAAGTTACAAGTCAAAATTCGATCGAAAAGACGAGAGGAAAGCGAAAGTAGTTCTCCAAGAAATCAAGAAGAAGTGAAAGACGGTATTCCCACCACAGTAGACGCATAGACTCCAATAACTATAAACAGGGCCGTTATGACTAAGGTCGAACACGAAGAAGGTCGGGTCGCAAAGAGTACTGCATGAGACGTATATTTGATTTATTCGTCCCACTGTTATATGTCGGAACTGCATGAGGAAAAGGATAAACCTTGGTCAAACAATAAAGTACAGGTCAAGATTGACAACACAGGACTGGACGTATATCCAAAGAGTTTTCCGTAAACTCTAGACCATAAGGGTAGAGAAATTCTGAAAGGGTCAAACGACACTAGGTGTGTCAGTTTCCGAAAGCGCGTCAGTTATTTCATTTTCATCTAAAAAAAACATGAGAGACCGAAAAAACTACTAGGTTTTCTACAACCGTTAAACTAAAGACCAAGGAGACGAAAAAGATTTAGGTCGAACTTGAACACCTTCAAGTGCCAAGTACATGACAACTTCGGACCGAACCTCTTAAAACTCCTCACGAAACGATCGCACACTCTACTCACGTTGACACATCATCAAAGTCGTAAGAAACCGTCACGGAAAGAAACCCTAACCTTACTTTTGACTGGAAAAGGTCAGGACACCGGTGACGACAAAAGGTTTAAACGACCGTATAACTCACATGGTGAAAGTGTCTTAGTAGAAAATCCTGACCTTTATCGAGTTGACCTTAAGATAGTGAAGATGATCGAAACAAATATCATTACGAAGGATTCCGGGTGAACAGAAGTGTAAGGTCCTACCAGACCGAGATCCACTCACTAGTGTGGTAGCACTAATAGACCCAGTACTTCTAGAAAAAACATGTCAAAAAGACACATCAGAACGGTGGAGAAGAATTATAGAACTAAGACAATCCAGGTATGGTGAAGACAGGAAATGACACGGGTAGAAACATACTTTACAAGGGAACCATACCGATTAAAAGAACTTTTCTAGAGCAGAAAGGGTAAGATAACAAAAGAAGATAAAGAAACGTTACTAGTGGCTCCTTCCGAAAGAATAGAGAAGAACGATAAGAAACTTTGAGACGTAAGTTTACCCATAGAGAAAGGAAAAAAGGAGACGGAAAGTGAAGAGAAGAGAAGTGTCGATAAACACTCCGGAGGAGTTGGTAAAACGGAAAAACGTAAAGAAAAAGAACCCCTACCAGAACTAGGGACAGAGGACATGTTACAGTGTTTGGAGGTAGGTATCAAGAAGTCCGTGAAATAGTCTAGATTAGGAATTAGATAAAGAGTGAAGGTGACATATTAGTATTCCCTAAACTAAATCCAGTATGGACCTACCAGGTCACCAAAAGGCATGAAAGAAGTTAACTTCAGACTTAAACCGGCATTCCTCAAGTACTAGACTCAGTGTCAGTCGAGGACCAGAACAAAAAGGACTGAGATATCTCGAACAGGTAGAAACCGACGTTTCTTATATTAATTAGACTAAAGCCATGACTGGTATACCACTACAGGTACACATCTCAGAAGAGAACACAACAACCTTCTCCCACAAACGATATTGGTCACGCAAGAGAACCGTTTTAAGATAATCGGAAACGGGGTGAAGTAAGACATGTTCCGGTTTAAACGAACAATGAGGTCCACAAAGAACTGAAGGATAAAAAGGTAAGGTCAGGGGATATTACTTTTCCTGTAGAAAACCCCCACAATCAAGATCTTCCAGAACATCCAGAAGTGTCTTGGTAAGTTGAAGTCGAAGAAGTCGTAATGACCAGTCCCGTAATGTTACCAGTAGACTCAATATAAGTGGGTGAGGTCAGGTAAAATCAAACAACTAAGGATTTTACAACTACAAGTGAGAACGGTAGAGGACAAACTGGTGAAGGTTAAACGGAATTAAGTACCTGCATTGTAAGGTCCAAGGATACGTTATAACGAGAAGTATGGTAGCCTGAAATGAAGGTAGTGGTCAGTGTAGGCGTTGACCCAAGACAAAAACGAAACCGAGACAGAGAAGTGAGAAACACCTCAATAAAAAGGTGATCAGAGGTCGTCATATGACCCGTGGATGGTTGGACCCCTCAAGTAGAAAGTCACAGGATAGAAAAACGGAAAAGTATGAGGTAGGGAATCCGAAGGAGACTAACGTCCTGAAGGAGGTTCACCTGAATTGGGACGGTCGTTGAAACAATCAGAACGTGTAGTAGTAGATTGGTTTTCCTCGTCTAGACCCGATTGAGACTGAACCAGGTCCCTAAAAGAGGGTTGAGGGGACCCAGAAGTTGGAAGAAGACTGGGCTCTTCTAGAACCCACTAGAACATGAACAGGGATACCGGACACTTTTAGAGAGTGGAGTCCGGAGCGAGAATCGACCGACCAGATCTCGTCGTCAAGAGTTCAACTCCTCTTAGACGGGTGGTCTTGTGTCGACCGTGACGACCGACCTCTGTGACGTAGTAGTGCGATTCACCCGTCTCCGGTCTGTACGACAATTTGTGAGAGGTTACTTGGTCTTTCGGGTTTGTTAATTTTTTTTTTCAATAAGTCAAGTTTTACAGTTATCACGGTCACAACTTTTTATCATCTGATTTATGACTACTCTCTATTTTTAAGTGGGTCTCGAATCTGTTCCGCGTTCTAAATGTAAATATGGTCTCCAAAGTTCTGTCTGTGGGAATCCTTCTACCAAAGTGAAATGACTCCATAAAAACCTTAATTTCTTAGTTTACAGGAACTTAGTGTCTCTTATTAAAACAAGACTCAAGGTTCAGTATCTGTTAAAACGAGTAAAGACTAGACCATACAACCACAATTTATCTTCTCGTTGACTTTGGTGGATTCATTTATATTTGTTCTATCGAGTTCCTTTAAGAAAGGGAGAAGGTCCTACGACCTCTAGACCGTCATGGAGGATGAAAGGACTTCCGTCTCTTCTCTGGAGGATTTTATGGAGGTTATACTCTAGTCACATTACCCGAACAGGGAAACTAAAAATCATTGATCGACCGTTCCACTTCGGCCACGGTTTACGTCGTTTGTTAAAGGTCGAAAGGACCGGAAGTTAGGGTCCGTATACGTTTGCACAGTAGGGTTGAATTGTTTGTCAGGATTTTGGGAAATACCCTTATTTACCGAAGAGGTATGATTGCATTAAAGTCTAAATTTGATTTTGGGTCAGAATACGATGATGGTCGACTCTAGAGTTAATACGATCAAGAAGTACGATGACTCTTTCTATTTGACCAAAGTCCTTTACGGTTAAATGACATTCAACCCCATCCATCCATGATGGGGAAGAGTCAAAAAGACCTTATACTGAAAAGTTTGTATGCTACCACCCTTTGTCAGTCCACCCTTTACTACCCTTTTCCTCGTGACCTATCTCCTACCCGTCTTTTACACACCGTCAAATTGTCTGTTTTTCACGAGTCAGGACTTAATTTGTCACGTCAGGGCTCCAGGCACCTCACGACTGATACGGTTGTGACGGACCATAAGACTCAATCCAGAAGAATCCTGTGTCTATTTGGGAAGGTAGACGTGCGGAAGACACCGACGAAGAGGTTGATATTTCCGTCAAATTCCTCGACGTTTTCTCTAGTAGACCGAGCATTTCGGATTTTATAAATGATAGACCGGGAAATGTCTAGTCTACGGATAGGATTAACTCCCCTTTTTTTTAGTGTTATAACCTACAGTCGTCTAATCGAAAGTTCAGGACTGCTACGGTGACCAATATCATTGCATTCTAAAGACACGGACTAAAAATTAAACATTTTTCTCTAGTGTCACCATAAGACGTGATGTCTAATACTCGGTTTAGGTCGGGTACCGGACAAAAACATACCGGATACTCAATGCTTGAAAAAAGAAAGAAAAATGTTAAAAATTTCCCAATAAGTTGTGTGTGTGTGTGTGTGTTCTTACACGTTATGTTTGAGATACACCAGGTGTTTCGAACATAATAGACCAGGAAATATTTTCTCAAAAACGAACGGACATTTAAACTGGTTTTATATAAGTCAGACGAATAAGAAAAAAAAAAATTTATCCACCATTTTGCCTTGTTCGTGTTTTTCGGTCAATTGCCGTCTTGGTCTTACTCTTGTACCCTGGAACTTTGAGAGCCGGAGCCGAGAAAGGGGTTGTGGGGAAGGGTAGTGTAAGGTCAAGGTCTTCTTTTCGTCATTTTAGGTATGGGTTCCCTCTGACATGGGTAAGTTTGTGGTTCTCTGGGGACCTAATATATGAGACAGAGGTCGGACTAGGTTAGGAGATGGTAGAGACTGAATATGGTTACGGAGGACTCAAGGGACGAAGGGAAGGGTGTTAAGTTGAAACTGGGTTGTCGATTTGCACTTTAGAGTCCAGAGAGGACTCAAATTTTGACAGGAATCTAGCCGCGAAACTGACGTATCGCAGATTTCATGTCATAAAGTGATACCATAAAAAACTTTAAAGCCTGACCTAAAGGAGAAACTGAGTGGTAAAAACAAAACACAACAAAATGTTCAAATGTTTGTCTCCAAAGAAAAATTAGAAGACTCATTAATTAAAGATCAAGAATCAAGAAAACTCTCCTGTCATAACGGATATGACGGTAACAATAATTTTATAAGATGTAGAAGCACATAAAACGAAAACGGGTAGACTTCATAGTATTGAGTTTTTCACTTATAATGTTTGAGATGATGATTACACAAAGATATTTTTATTTATGTATTTACTTGGGGTTGGGTGATGTGTCTTCCGTCTTTCGTTGTCGGTGTGACAGTTCCCATATAAATGTTTAGATGGTATGGTAATTATCACTAATTTCGGTTTTATTCTAACTAAATGGTAACCAAACGGTATTTTACCTTTAGGAACATTGACAGAGTTCCGTAAACATCTACTCGGGTCAAGGAATTTATATTGTTTCCGAACAGGGGAGTAGAAGTACCAGAAGTTTCGTTGCTATAGATGGTGCACCGGTTTGACTCTTTTGTCCCGTATGTCCCTAGAGAAGTTAAGACGTGTTTTAATCTCCCCTTTGTTCCGTAGACACCTACTTTGACACTGACTTTAAGAAGAATTGTACTGTAACGTGACTTACGTGAGACGAGTAAATAAATATGTTTCAATGTATAAAATTATTGTATGATAAGGGTTACCGACAAATTAAAATTCTCAAAGACTTTGCTAAAGTAGACTCACTTTTGTCTAAGTTGTGTAGAAGTCGGGATGAATAAAAATTAGAAATTTTTCGGAATTTCAGAAATGTGTTATTCCCTATTTGGTAATAAAGTGCGTCACTCTTTCTACTGATCTACTCTTGAAAACTTTGACATATTAAAAATTCTACCATCATTTATTTGTGTGATCAAAAAAAAAAATTTTTGTGAATGGAAGGAAAAATTAAAACAGTAAGTATAACAACTATATTTAACATACTAAACCAGACTATAGGTACAAAACACAATTTGACAAGGTTATCGGATTTTTCTGTTATTTATAAGACAATGATTTGTCCCTCCTAAGCAAGTGCAGTATCCCACCGTAATTCCTGTATCTCGTTTCCATGACTGAAAAGTTAAGAAAGTCGGGGTTTACAGTCAAACTTTTGACTTTTATGGTCAAACCCCCATCAGAAATTTTGGAGAGGTTTTGAACGCTCGGGAGGAAAAATTTCTTTTCTTGTCAAGAGTCCAACTTTTGAACCACGGCGTGGTAATAGATCAGTTAAAAATTATTATAAGGAAATAAGGTATGAAAATAAAAATATTGGATAAAGAAGGTACTGTTCACTCTGACAAAAAAAGGTAGACGGATTACTTTGAAAAGGAAAATTTGTTATAAATTTTTAACTTATCTAAACCACTTTTTACTTTTTTCTTCGATTGTTTACGTGCAAGTCATTTTTAGTATTCTATGTCTTGTAATTACTTTAAACGATTCTTAGGAACGTACCCATGAGAGTATTTCGTGAAGGTATAATAACGAATTAAATGTGTGTGGTAGTGGTTGTCAGGACTAAGGTTTCAGTTTACCTTGGCTGAACTTTGCGACCATATCATGTCGTACTACCAATTTTTGAGTCATAGATCACGGTCACCTAAACTTAAGTTTAGAAAGATACGAAGAATGATCGACGAACTGACTACCGTTCAAGGAATTAAAGTGTCCAAGTATAGACATTTTACCCCTACCACTAAACGGATTATCTCGAGTCTTCTGATTTACTCTATTTTAAGAAACGTCGAAATCTTACTCGTCATTCGTGAATGTTGTCGACAGTGACGACAAATAGTGTCTTATTTCGTGTCTAAGGGTCCACCGAGTCACCATTTCGTAACCGGACAGTTGCGTCCTCTACGCCCGGACTTGGTACCCAGTGCTTCTAGGGGACTTCCTTTACCGTTGGGTGAGGTCATAAGAACGGACCCTTTAGGGTACCTATCTCCTCGAACCGCCTTATGTCAGGTACCCCAGCGTTTCTCACCTTGTACTAAACCGCTGCTTTGTTTTTCAATTACGTTCAAGAAAGGGTGCCAATGTACCCACTATGCGTCCTCCGGACTTTTAAGTTGGGAACAAAAGACAGAGAACGTGAAAATAAAGTGTGGGTGGTGTGATAAAGTAAAAAGGGTGAGAAAATCAGCGCTTGACCCTGGAACCAAATAAGGGACTATTGGGTGTATATGGAAGTAAAGTGCTTGTCAATGTGAGTATCATGAACGTATCGCATCCTACAGACTGTTCGTTTTGCGGATGTCTACTCCTGACAAGAAGACATCCAATTGTCCACTTTCCATTGCGTTAGGGTTTCTTTCCGTTACGATTTCTTACGAGTTTGATGGCGTGTTAACGTGAGTAGAGTGTACGATCATTTTATTGCGAGTTTTAAGAGGTTCGGTCCGAAGTCGTTATGCATTTGGTACTTGAGGGACTACAAGTTCGACCAAAATCTTTTCCGTCTCCTTGGTCTCTAGTTTAACGGTTGTAGGTGACCTAGTACCTTTTTCGTTCTCTCAAGGTCTTTTTGTAGCTAAAACGAAATAACTGATACCTTTTCGGAAACTGACACACCTAGTGTTAGTTGACACCTTTTAAGACTTTCTCTACCCTTAGGGTCTGGTGGACTGGACGGAGAACTCTTTAGACATACGTCCAGTCCTTCGTTGTCAATCTTGACCTGTACCTTGTTGTCTGACCAAAGTTTATCCTTTTCCTCACGCAGTTCCGACATATAACAGTGGGACGAATAAATTGAATATACGTCTCATTTAGTGCTCTTTGCGACCTGACCTTCTTTGTGTTCGACCTTAGTTCTAACGGTCCTCTTTATAGTTATTGGAGTCTATACGTCTACTGTGGTGGGAATGCCGTCTTTCACTTCTCCTTGATTTTTCGAAGAACTACTTTCACTTTCTCCTCTCGCTTTTTCAACCGGATTTCGAGTTGTAAGTCTTTTGCTTCTAGTACCGTAGGTCAGGGTATTGAAGTACCGTTTTATCTACCCCTTTGTCACCTTTATCACAGTCTGAAATAAAAACCCCCGAGGTTTTAGTGACGTCTACCCCTGACGTCGGTAGTTCAATTTTCTGTGAATGAGGAACCTTCTTTTCAATACTGGGTGGATCTGTCGTATAAGTTTTCGTCTCTGTAATGAAACGGTTGTTTCCAGGCAGATCAGTTCCGATACCAAAAAGGACGCCAGTACATACCTACACTCTCAACCTGACATTTCTTCCGACTCTCGGCTTCTTAACTACGAAAACTTGACACCACAACCTCTTCTGTGAACTCTCAGGGAACCTGACGTTCCTCTAGGTTGGTCAGGTAAGACTTCCTCTAGTCGGGACCCTAAAGAAACCTTCCTTACTACGATTTCGAATTTGAAGTCATGAAACCTGTGGAGTACTCTTCTCAACTGAGTGACCTTTTTCTGAGACTACGACCCTCCCTATCCCCCGTCCTCCTCTTCCCCTGCTGGCTCTTACTCTACCGACCTACCGTAGTTCCTGAGCTACCTGGACTCAGACTCACTTGAGGCTCTCTACCACTACTTGTCCCTCCGGACCGCACGACGCTAAGTACCTCAGCGTTTCTCAGCCTGTGCTGACTCGCTGACTTGACTTGAGTTGCGGAGAGTCTCCAAACTCTGGGGATTTGACTTAGAACCACCTGACCACTGAGCTTCTGCTACTTCTCTTCCTTCACTGTCCCTAGTTTGACTCGTCCCCGCGGCCCTCAGCGGAAGGCCTAAGTTTTCCCCTCGGAGACCCTCCGGGGACTCTTGCGTGCCGCGCGCCATTAGCGGAGCGTATGCGCTTCCAATAGGCATTGAAGTGTGCGCGCTCCCACGACCGAGAGGTCTGCGTCGCTGCAGGCGGGTGCCCGAGGCGGGCTTCGGGGTCCTTCGCCGGTGCGGTACGGGCCGTGGCTTCACAGGGCGGATTCTGTTCGAGATTCAGGTCCCCGGAGCGGTCTGGGCTCGCAGTCAAAGGTCCGGAAGGAGCCGCTGGGTGGTGCTTGGGAGCCGACGTATATAAGGCCGGGGTCGCGTCGCCTGGCGAATAAGAGCCGAGGGCGTCCCCTTCCAAACGGATTCGGCGTTGGGCGTCGGTCTTCTCTCCTCTCTCGCTTCTTTTTTTGGGGCGGTTGAGTGGCTTGTCCAGGAGATGCAGGGCATTGTTGGTGTTCGGTCTTCGGCCTTCGCCTTGGTCGGTGGCCTTTACTGCGATGGTGCGTGGAATTAGCTTTCGGCTAGTCAGTTCTTCGGCTCGGGTCTCACCTAGCTACAGGCAGCCAGATCTGGTGTCATTCATTAGCGAGACTCGTACGCGTGTGGACCACCGACCCCTCTTGTCCACACTTCCCCTTTGCCCCATTCCCTTTATCCGGACCCCCTTAAGACACCCAAATTGAGCTTAAGACCCCCTCGCGTCATTCTCATATTCATGTCTCCCACTAGTCAAGGCAGTGGTACTCAATCGCGACAAGTTGGATCTTGTAGGACTATTTGTGTAGACACCCGAAGGGATCACCAAGTCTGCCATTTCTTAGTCGGACGTTACGCCCTTTGGACCCAAGCTTGGGACCCAACCCTTCTAAGGGACCTCCTCTCCCGTACTGTTGGGTGGGGCCATAAGAACGGACACTTTAGGGCACCTGTCTCCTCGTACCACCGGACGTGAGGTACCCCACCAGGTCAACCTGTGCTGACCTGTGCTGTTTGTGTAGTCATTCAACTTTCGTGACATTCTACGTTGACTCTTGTGTACATTATTGTGGATTGGATGGGTCGTAGTGTGTAAATTAGGTCTGGATAGTGTTTCCACGAGTCTTGTGAGTGTCATCGGAAAAACAACAACTCGGTGAGTCAGGACAGACTGAGAAACGTCGGGGTACCTGACGTCGTGTGGTCCGGAGGGACAGGACGTCGTAGAGGACCTCGAACGAGTTTGAGTACAGGTAACTCAACCACTACGGTAGGTTGTTAGAGTAGGAGACAGTAGGGGAAGAGGAAGACGGAAGTTAGAAAGGGTCTTAGTCCCAGAAAGGATTACTTAGTCATGAAGTGTAGTCCACTGGTGACATAACCTTGAAGTCGAAGTCGTAGTCAGGAAGGTTACCTATAAGTCCTAACTACGGGAAATTCTAACTGACCAACCTAGAGGAACGTCAGGTCCCCTGAGAGTTCACAGAAGAGGTTGTTGTGTCAAGTTTTCGTAGTTAAGAAGCCACGAGTCGGAAGAAATACCAGGTTGAGAGTGTAGGTATGCACTGATGACTTTTTTGATATTAAACTGATCTACTTGGAAACAACCGTTTCATTACAGAGACGAAAATTATAGGACAGATCCAACCAGTATCGAAAAGAAGTTCCTCGTTCGCAGAAAATTAAGGTGCTGAAGTCAGTGGTATCCGTCACTAAAATCTCGGGTTCTTTTATCAGAGAGTGACAAAGGTAACAAGGAGGTATACAAACGGTAATTTACTACCATGACCTAAGGTTCAGGAAGTAAAAGACTTACAACTCAAAATTCGGTCGAAAAAATAAGAGGAGAAACTGAAAGTAGTACTCCGAGAAATCAAGAAGCGAAAGTGGGTACTCTCACCACAGTAGACGTATAGACTCCAATAACTATAAAGGGGGCTGTTAGAACTAAGGTCGAACACGAGATAGGTCCGACCGTAAACCATACTACATGAGACGTATATTCAATTTATTCGTCCCACTGTTATATTTCGGAAATACATAAAGAAAGGGTTAAAACTTGGTCAGGTAACAAGGTACAGGCCAAGATTGACAAGGAAGAACTGGACGTATGTCTAAAAAGTCCTCCGTCCAGTCCACCAGACTATAAGGGTAGAGATTCATAAAAGGTATCAAACAACACTAGGTGTATCAGTTTCCGAACGTGTATCAGTTACTGCGACTTCATCTACAAAAAGACATTAAGAGAAGGAAAAAGATACTAGGTCACTTACAACCATTAAACTAGAGACCAAGGAGACGGAAAAGATTTAGGTCGAACTTGTAGACTTTCAAAAACCAAGTACATGACAACTTCGGATCGGACCTCTTAAAACTCGTAATGAAACGATCACACACTCTACTCACATTAACACGTCATCAAACTTGTAAGAAACCGTAACGGAAAGAAACCCTAACCTTACTTTTGACTGGAAAAGGTCAGGGCACCGGTGACGACTCAAAAGGTTTAAACGACCGTATTACTCACGTCGTGAAGTCGTCGTCGTAGAAAATCCTAAACTTTGTCGAGTCGACCTTAAGGTAGTAGAGGTGATGGAATATCAACCCGTTTTTAGGAATGTTTCGGTTAAAATATTATTACACAATTTGTAGTGAACGTTAAACAACTTATGATGTGACTTTCACTTTTTGTGTTGTCGTCAGACCCATGTCTTACATCAAGTGGGAGTACCAGTGTACTGACTGACATAACGTCCCTTTACCTTCCTACCAGTATTGAGTCCAGAGGTCCTTCAGGGACCTCCCCGGAGGTTCATTCGTAGGAACCGAAGTACGTCCTTTCTAAAGTTCTCAGTACCACCATTTCACTTTCGTCCAAATAACTCTCCGTCCAAATAACTCTCTCTATCTGTAAGGTATCCGTCTTATGTCAGGTAGAGGCAACCACTCTCACCCCGACACCGGTCCCCCCAATCAAAAAATACTCGATCTATTAAAGTATCCGATTGTTTACCCTCCTTATTAGGTTGGTAAAATCCCTTCCTCCACAAAGATCCCGAACCCCATAACGAGTGAAAAAATCAGACGTAACCTCGGCAGTATTACGGACACCCGTACAACAAATCGTATAAGATTACATACTGGAGTTAGTTTAGGGAATACTAATATGTCACCCTCACTCTTTATCTAAATTCCCGGATCTAGACTATCTGTCTCACCGACTACTTGATACCTTACTTCAAGCACTGTAACACGTCCTCTGTCCTTAGTCCTGGTAAGGGTACCTTTTCTTTACGTTTTTTCGTTTTACCGACAGACCCCTCCAGAATGTTTATCGACACTTCTCTTCTCTCCACTTTTCGTTTCCTCTTTTTCTTTCTATATCCGTAGATTTACGTCTCAAGGTTTCTTATCGTTCTTCTCTATTCTTTCGGAAGAAGTCGTTAGTCACGTTTCTTTATCTCCTTTTATTGTCTAACCCTTTCTCATCTCTAGAGAAGTTCTTTTAATCTCTATGGTTCCCTTGTAAAGTACGTTTCTACCCGAGCTATTTCCTGTCTTTACCATACCTGGATTGTCTTCGTCTTCTATAATTCTTCTCCACCGTTGTTATGTGTCTTCTTGACATGTTTTTTCTAGAAGTGCTGGGTCTATCAGTACTACTACACTAGTGATTAGATCTTGGTCTGTAGAACCTTACACTTCAGTTCACCCGGAATCTTTCGTAGTGATGCTTGTTTCGCTCACTTCCACTTCCTTAAGGTCAACTCGACAAAGTTTAGGACTTTCTACTACGACACTTTCACGACGTGAGTTATACGGTCGTTTAAACCTTTTGAGTCGTCACCGGTGTCCTGACCTTTTCCAGTCAAAAGTAAGGTTAGGGTTTCTTTCCGTTACGGTTTCTTACGAGTTTGATGGTGTGTTAACGTGAGTAGAGTGTACGATCATTTCATTACGAGTTTTAAAAGGTTCAGTCCGAAGTCGTTATGCACTTGGCACTTGAGGGACTACAAGTTCGACCAAAATCTTTTCCGTCTCCTTGGTCTCTAGTTTAACGGTTGTAGGTGACCTAGTACCTTTTTCGTTCTCTCAAGGTCTTTTTGTAGATAAAGACGAAATAACTGATACGGTTTCGGAAACTGACACACCTAGTGTTAGTTGACACCTTTTAAGACTCTCTCTACCCTTATGGTCTGGTCGACTGGACGGAGAACTCTTTAGACATACGTCCAGTCCTTCGTTGTCAATCTTGACCTGTACCTTGTTGTCTGACCAAGGTTTATCCTTTTCCTCCTGTAGTTCCGACATATAACAGTGGGACGAATAAATTGAAGATACATCTCATTTAGTACTCTTTGCGACCTGACCTTCTTTGTGTTCGACTTTAGTTCTAACAGTCCTCTTTATAGTTATTGGAGTCTATACGTCTACGGTGGTGGGAATACCGTCTTTCACTTCTCCTTGATTTTTCGGACAACCATTTTACTTTCTCCTCTCGCTTTTACAACCGGATTTCGAGTTGTAAGTCTTTTACTTCTAGTACCGTAGGTCAGGGTAGTGAAGTACCCTTTATCTACCCCTTTGTCACCTTTGTCACAGTCTGAAATAAAAATACCCGAGGTCTTAGTGACGTCTACCACTAACGTCAGTACTTTAATTTTCTGCGAATGAGGAACCTTCCTTTCAATACTGGTTGGATCTATTGTATAAGTTTTCGTCTCTGTAATGAAACGGCTGATTCCAGGCAGATCAGTTCCGATACCAAAAAGGACACCAGTACATACCTACACTCTCAACCTGACACTTCTTCCGACTCACGACTTCTTAACTACGAAAACTTGACACCACAACCTCTTCTGAGAACTCTCAGGGAACCTGACGTTCCTCTAGGTTGGTCAGGTAAGACTTCCTCTAGTCGGGACCCTAAAGAAACCTTCCTTACTACGATTTCGACTTTGAGGTCATGAAACCGGTGGAGTACGCTTCTCAACTGAGTGACCTTTTTTGAGACTACGACCCTCCCTAACCCCCGTCCTCCTCTTCCCCTGTTGGCTCCTACTCTACCGACCTACCGTAGTACCTGAGCTACCTACACTCAGACTCACTTGAGGCCCTCTACCACTACCTGACCCTCCGGACCGCACGACGCTAAGTATCCCAGCTTTCTCAGGCTGTCTTGACTCGCTGACTTGACTTGACTTGACTTACATAGTGTTACTCGTATATCACTCCGGGTCCCAGATCGTCCTCGAAGGGTCCAACACGTCACCATTTCTTGGGGGGCGATTACGTCCTCTACATTCTCTACACCCAAGTTAGGGACCCAGTCCTTTTAGGACACCTCCTCCTTTACCGTTAGGTGAGGTCGTAAGAACGGACCTCTTAGGGTACCTGTCTCCTCGGACCACCCGATGTCAGGTACCTCAACTTTCTCACCCTGTACTGATTTACTGAGTATTGTCGTTCCAGATGATCTACAACTGAGAAGACGGTAGAACCCAGAGTATCAAAGATTGGGCAAAAGCAGCACAGAAAGTACCGATGCAGTAAGAAAATTACCGACACGGGACGGGGGAGGAAGGCAGATTCGACCCTCGACACCAAACGACGGGTCGTAATCCTGTGTCATGGATGACGCACAACAGTCGTGGCCTTTTCGAGTTTTGAGTTCTAGCCTTGACACCAAAGATAACTTACACACGGTGAAAGGATAGACGTATTTCATTTTTTTAGCTTCAACCTACTAGCATTAAACCCCTGGGAGACTAACTTTGTCTTGGCCTGGGGTAAAAGGAATGGGGATTGGACCGACAGGACCCAGAAGGTCTCCTCACGACACCGGTATTATCACACACTCGGACCATGACGAGTACCGATCGATTGGGTTTATCCCCTAAACCCCCTACAAGGATCGTCGACGGTTTTAGTAAACAAAACTCCTAGGAGGGACAAAGAGGGGAGTCGGGACCGACG
The DNA here is from genome assembly GCA_006410555.1 of Capra ibex. Classification (NCBI taxonomy): domain Eukaryota; kingdom Metazoa; phylum Chordata; class Mammalia; order Artiodactyla; family Bovidae; genus Capra; species Capra ibex. The sequence continues at coordinate 9,160,249 of SJYO01045292.1, read as the reverse complement.
GTTGAATGCGAAAAGGAACCACTGTACCTTGAAACGTAAACCCTACTCGACTGTTCGAGGTTCTGGTCCATTCAAGTGGCCACACGTGTGTCCGAGGGAAGGGTAGACACTCAAGATCGCTACAACTCCGTAAGAACGGTTGACCAAGATTACACATAGACGGTGACTACTCGCAAGTATTCACGGTCACGATAAACCCTTAAGAACGGTCAACCAAGACTACACACAGACTACAACTCCTGGTAAACACTTGTGACTGACGATAAACCCGTGAAAACGGTTAACCAAGACTTACTACAGACAGACGGTAACTCCTGGTAAACACTCGTACTCCACGGTCAACCCGTAAGAACGGTTAAACAAAACTGAAAAGAGACGACGACTCGTGGCATACACTCGTCACTCACAGTAAACCCATAAAACGGTCAACGAAGACTCTAGTCCGATGGTGACTCCTAGTAGACACGACCCGTTCACAAGCAAACCCTGAGGCACGGTCACTGGGAGTCTCTCCCAAATACTATCTGGACAACAAACCAGACACTCACATATAAGGTAAACATACTAACCATGAGAACAACGGAATACATTTTACCCTGTAAATCCAAGTTAAGTAATTCTGTTTGAAATCGATACTTTAATACTGATGTTTTTTCTTTCTACTAAAAAAAACCTGTTACATACCGTCGTCATAAGAAATCTGAGAGTTTTTTTAACCAATTCCATTTTGAGAACTTTAAGTTTTTTTTAGTCAAGAAAACCGGATACGTCAATCCCTTTCGATCGAACTATTTTTCAAAAAAATCTTGGACTCTTTAATTTTATACTTATCCTCTTTGAAACTTCAATTACGAATAGTACAGGAACTTTATGTTTGTTTCAGGTGAAACGGACCTAGAAGTCGGGACATGAAACGGACCTAGAAGTCGGTAATATAGATGATAACACCCGTCCTTAGGGAATCTTCTTTACCTCATCGGTAATATCAGTCATTCTCAGGTTTTACGTCATAAACCTACGTTAGATTTTTTACTGTCTTACTAGAGACAAGTAAAGGTTCCGTTTGGTAATTTATAGTGTCATTAGGTTCAGATACGGGGTTAATCTTTACGACTTCTTCGACTTCAACTTACCAAGATACTTCTTAATGCTCTGGAAGATCTTGATTGTGGGGGTTTTCTACAGGAGAAGTAATATCCCCTGACCTTACGTTTTCATCCTTCATTTCTCGATGGACTTCATTATCCGTTTAAACCGGAACCTTATGTCTTACTTCGTCCCGTTTCCGATTGTCTCAAAACGGTTCTCTTACGTGACCAGTATTGTTTGTGGGAGAAGGTTGTTGTGCTCTACTGATGTGTACCTGTAGTGGTCTACCAGTTGTGACTTTAGTCTGACTAATATAAAAAACGTCGGTTTCTACCTGTTCGAGATAAGTCAGTCGTTTTTGTTTTTGTCCTCGACTGACACCGAGTCTAGTACTTGAGGAATGACGGTTTAAGTCTGAATTTAACTTCTTTCATCCCTTTTGGTGGTCTAGTAAGTCCATACTGGATTTAGTTTAGGGAATACTAACATGTCACCTTCACTATTTATCTAAGTTCCCTAATCTAGACTATCTCACGGACTTCTTGACACCTGCCTTCAAGTACTGTAACATGCCCTCCATCCCTAGTTCTGGTAGGGGTTCTTTTTCTTTACGTTTTTCCGTTTTAGCAACTCCTCCGGAGTGTTTGTCGACACTTTTCTTTTCTTCACTTTCCGTCTCCTCTTTTCTTTTCTCTATGGGTAAACTTACGTCTCAAAGTTTCTTATCGTTCCTCTCTATTCTTTCGGAAGGAGTCGCTAGTTACGTTTCTTAATCTTCTTTTGTTATCTTACCCTTTCTGATCTCTAGAGAAGTTCTTTTAATCTCTATGGTGTCCTTATAATGTGGGTTTCTACTCGTGATATTTCCTTTCCTTACTATACCTGGATTGTCTTCATCTTCTATAATTCTTCACCGTTCTGATGTGTCTTCTTGACACGTTTTTTCTCGAAGTACTGGGTCTATTAATACTACTATCCTAGTGAGTGGATCTCGGTCTGTAGGACCTTACACTTCTGTTCACCCGGAATCTTTCGTAGTGATACTTGTTTCGATCTCCTCCACTACCTTAAGGTCAACTCGATAAAGTTTAGGATTTTCTACTACGACAACTTCACGACGTGAGGTATACGGTCGTTTAGACCTTTTGAGTCGTCACCGGTGTCCTGACCTTTTCCAGTCAAAAGTAAGGTTAGGGATTCTTTCCGTCACGGTTTCTTACGAGTTTGATGGCGTGTTAACGTGAGTAGAGTGTGCGATCGTTTCATGACGAGTTTTAAGAGGTTCGGTCCGAAGTTGTCATACATTTGGTACTTGAAGGCTACAAGTTCGACTAAATCCTTTCCGTCTTCTTGGTCCTTAGTTTGACGGTTGTAGACGACCTAGTAGTTTTTTCGTTCTCAAGGTCTTTTCGTAGATAAAGACGAAATAACTGATACGGTTTCGGAACTGACACACCTAGTGTTGTTTGACACCTTTTAAGAATTTCTCTACCCTTATAGTCTGGTGGACTCGACGGAGGACTCTTTAGACATACGTCTAGTTCCTCGTTGTCAATCTTGACCTGTACCTTGTTGTCTGACCAAGGTGTAGCCTCTTTCTCACACAGTTCCGACATATAACAGTGGGACGAATAAATTGAATATACGTCTCATGTAGTACTCTTTGCGACCCGACCTCCTTCGTGTTCGACCTTAGTTCTAACGGCCCTCTTTATAGTTATTGGAGTCTATACGTCTACTGTGGTGGGAATACCGTCTTTCGTTTATTGATTTCTCGGAGAACTACTTTCACTTTCTCCTGTCACGTTTTCGACCGAATTTTGAGTTGTAAGTCTTTTGATTCTAGGACCGTAGGTCAGGGTAGTGAAGTCCCGTTTTTTACCCTTTTGTCACCTTTGTCACAGTCTGAAATAAAAACCCCCGAGGTTTTAGTGACGTCTACCACTGACGTCGGTAGTTTAATTTTCTGCGAATGAGGAACCTCCCTTTTAATACTGTTTGGATCTGTCGTATAATTTTTCATCTCTGTAATGAAATGGTTGTTTCCAGGTAGATCAGTTTCGATAGATACCAAAAAGGTCATCAGTACACACCAACACTCTCAACCTGATATTTCTTTCGACTCGTGACTTCTTAACTACGAAAACTTGACATAACAACCTCTTCTGAGAACTCTCAGGGAACCTGACGTTCCTCTAGGTTGGTCAGGTAAGACTTCCTCTAGTCAGGACCCACAAGTAACCTTCCTGACTACGACTTCGACTTTGAGGTTATGAAACCGGTTGACTACGCTCCTTGACTGAGTAACCTTTTCTGGGACTACGACCCTCTCTAACTTCCGCCCTCCTTTTCCCATGTTGTCTCCTGACCTACCAACCTACCGTAGTGGTTGTCATACCTGTAATTAAACTCGTCCGAGACCCTCAACCACTACCTGTCCCTTCGGACCGCCCGGCGGTAGGTACCCCAAAGTTTCTCAGTCTGTGGTGACACACTGACTTGACTTGACTTGAATCGGGACCCAATTAACATTTTGGAGTTCAGTTCTACCCTTTTTTCCTCCCCTTCGGAAAATTTTAACTCTTATATTTCAACTGATCAGACTGATAATAGGTATTTGACCACTCAAATTAACGTTACGGATTAAGTGCTTTATATTTTTTTTTACTCTGGAGACAGACATACAGAGTTATACACAAAAACAGAAACCTGTTATAACGACTCCAATTAAACACTTCTTCGAGATAAATTAACCGGAATTTTTAATATTCGTAAATGTTTACTTTTGTTTAGATTTAAATGGATGAAAACAGAAGAACATTCTGGTTCTCCCTTTGATTTCTATAAAACCAAATAATTTGGTTTACGTACAACATGGTGACTTCTTTTTAAAGCGATACTTTTTTGACATACAAAAAACTCCAATGCCTTATACAAGAAGCAAACGGTTAGTCTTTTACGACCACATTGTAAAGTTAGAGAACAAAGAACCTAAAAAACCAATTTAATAAGTCCTAAATTTTTAACACTATACATTTTGCTATTCTCTTTCTAAAGTCACACATTTCGTTTATCCTATACACAACAACCGTTTTTTTTTTTCCATATTTTTACCTTAATAAAAAGAACTCCTTTTTACTACTATTATTAAAATAAGATGTCAACAAACAAAGACCTACTCCTTTATGTTCGGTTTAAACAAACCTAGGTCTTTTACTATTTTCAAATACTTTTTCCCTGAAACTTTTTTCTTAAAACATACAACAGNAATTTTTAACACGATACATTTTGCTATTCTCTTTCTAAAGTCACACATTTCGTTTATCCTATACACAACAACCGTTTTTTTTTTTTCCATATTTTTACCTTAATAAAAAGAACTCCTTTTTACTACTATTATTAAAATAAGATGTCAACAAACAAAGACCTACTCCTTTATGTTCGGTTTAAACAAACCTAGGTCTTTTACTATTTTCAAATACTTTTTCCCTGAAACTTTTTTCTTAAAACATACAACAGTCCTAATTCTAATCTGACTTAAATTAATCCATATACTTAAAACGATAATTGTCATTTGACTACGTTCTGACTTGACAATTCTTTCGTTTTAATAGGACCTTATAACTAGGTAAATCCATTGTCCCTGAAGGTTACCTTTTATTAACAAAACAAAGATTAGAATGACATCTGGGATTACAAGTCCTACCTTTCTGACAGGTCACGTGAAAGTGTCTCACATCGATGAGTGCTGCACGTCGTGACGACACAATTCAACTGACGAATTTCGCGTCCATGTCACAAACACACTGCCAACCCATATCTACCTTACACACCGGATGTCTCGTAAAGGGATGATTGTATCGTATAGATTGTACCATAGAAAAATCGAAAGGGGGTTGCACCTGTCGATCCGTTCATATATTTGCTTTTCCTCGGGAACGTGGTTCCCTGCACCTGGCCGGGTCTCGTCCGGTTTCTCGGCGAGACCGCTGCGACCTTTTTACGTAACTAATAGTCGCGAACGGTACTTTCCTCGATTCCAATTTTCCCCTTTTACTACCTTCTTTAAAAGTGTAAAACTCCATAGCCGTTCAGTAAGACCGGATATGTACTAAATAAATTGAAATCCGATTGGTTTTGTCGGACCAATACCGGATAATTTATATGTAACAGGTAGACGACATTGGTAATTCTCTTTTTATACTGGTCTCTTTTTATGTTTCCATGTAAAACTACTAATAGGAGTAACATTATACAGATCATTAAAAGTTTACAAACAGGTTCACGGCACTTTCAAATAAGGGAAAGAAAAGAGACTAATTCCTCATAGTCTCTTTTCCTCCAAACTTTGTCTCGTCCTGGGATACAAGAGGGGAGGGGCGACGGACGAGGCGGTACAGGAGACGAACGGAAAACTGACACCTTTTGAAATCAGTTTTTTATTCAAATTAGTCTCTTCACTCTTTACACCTTTGTGTCCTTTTGTTTCCTCTGATTTATTATTATTACATCAATAATTCGTATCAGTTTCTGGAAATCAAGGAAGAGTTCCCGACATCTATCATAAAACTCGGTGTCGACAGAATTTATATGACTTTGTGGTCCGCCTCTTCAATTGACGTACTACTGATCTGACATGGGTCCTGTACTCTACGGTGTTAAGACTCTTGACCGGTCTTTTTTTACCCTTGTTCGGTTGGGACCTTGACTTCTAATTGACATCGATTTCTTGGTTCTACTACGACCAGTCTGGTGACTACTGGTTCAACTACTACTGACAATCTGTACGGACACGATAAAGACGTACATTGGGGGGAGGGGTCAAGACAGATATTTTCGAGAATAGGGTGACCAACGACACCCCACCCCACCCCTCTTAGTCGGAGACAACGGTCGTAGACTTTGTTTCGTTTGAAAGGAAAGGTGGTTGGACCGGACAAAAAACCGAAAACTCACCACTCGTCGACCTGGTGTGCGTGTGAAAGTCATTGTACTAATCAAAATGTTCCCCGTCGAGGAATACGGTTCACACCCCCTTCTACGAAACCAAATAGGAAGAGGGACCCGAGACTGATAAGGAACAATTATTAGTGGAGAGTTCGAAGGAGATTAAGAACCTTGAGACTCCCTTGAGAAGAGGTTGGGAAATGACTAAACTCCGGGGTCTCACCTCCCTTAACTATAGAGACGGGTCAAAGAGTGGACTATTCCGTTGGTGGAGGTCATTATTTGTTTGTGACTATTTTCAGTAGATGGATTTGAATGACTTTTTTTTTAAATTAAAGGGATAGTGGGAAGGGTAGAAAAGAGAGGTGTTTTACCCATCTAACAACCAGTAGTTCAACCAAACCAAAATAAAACTCAACAACAAAAAATTACCGTTCGACTTACTCGTTTTGTGTACACACAAGTAAGTGAATAGCGTACACACATTTCGTAGTAGATCTTATGTTTTACCAACAACTCTCGGTTCTTTTTAGTTTAGAAAATAGAAGAGGAATTGATTAGAGACTCTCGGAGTCACAAGATGAACATTTGATCCCTAGTACTGTCGTGGAGGAAGACCTCAAAAAATAATACACTTGTTTTACATTTCACTATTCGTGTAACGGTCCGTGGTTTATTTATCAAGTACTCACAATAAAGATTTACGACCGACATTGAGTCTATATACCTATTTCTCCGGTTTATGTAAACAAAGTATTCGACCTCAAAAATATAATTTTGCAGTGGACCCTTGAAGGGACCACCAGGTCCACCAGACACGAGGGTTAAGTCCCCCACGTCAAAGTTAGGGATCAGTCCCTTGATCTAGGGTGATTCTCAAGTGTACGACGTTGAGTTTATATGGCTCACGGCGCTGATTTCAAGGATGCACGACGTTGACTTTTCACACCCTTTTTCTAGGGCGTACGTCGTTCCTTCTTGCCTCTAGGACACACGGTGTTGATTCTCTACCGGGTCGATGTATTTATTTATAAAAATTTTTTAATGGTTTTTCACGTTGTTGAATTTTTATTAAATTCAGAGAACTCCCATCCCTAAAAGGAGACGAAAACATCAATCTCGGATCCGGGATTCGTCGGGGAGACGGACCGACAACGACACCGTTGGAATGGGACGTGGGGTAATGATCTGTTACCAATGACACTCTCGTGGTTGCCAACACGTCGGTAACCAGAGGCACTGTTACCCGGGAAGGGGGTTCGCTCATCGACAGTTATTCGTTGGCCATCACCAGGACGAGTCGGTAACCAACCGCGACGTCGTCCGGGGAGGGTGTTCGTTGGTTGACAGTCACCCGGATAAGTCGGTTGGGCACCTGGTTCACCACCAACAGTCCTCCTCTCGCTCCTCTCTCCGTTTAAAGTCGGAAGATGGACCTCGGGACACCGAATGGACCGGAACCCGGTCGCTCACTTTACTCCCCCTCGACCCCCCGGGTCCCTTGTCCGACCCCGACACAGGAAGTCTCGAGGTCTCGTGAGCGGTTCCGATGGGGGACCCCCTGGTCCGGAACTCCGTCACCACTGGGAGAGGGGGCAGGGGCAGAGACACTGGATTACCGTCACCGGTAGACGTATCCTGTGTCAGACACCCTGGACGGGGGGCGACATGTCGTTGGACTCCTCGGACGTCCCGGTCACCCCAGGACCCAGGGACCCAGGGAGTCACTACTATCGACTCGTCCCAGACACCAGGTCCGGGACTCCCTCGGTGGTTACTCTAGACGGAAGAGAATCCCTCTGTGACCTGGAACCTCCCACTGAACCCTGGACAGGGAAAGAACAGTCTTGTCTCTTATTGTAAACAAACCACCGCCAAACATCCCTGGAGGAATGGACTGATGCTCGACTGGAGTTCTTGTTTCCGAGACCCTGAAGGAACCGTCAGATCACGAATTCTAAAACGGAGAGATAGGACTCCAAAGGGACCACCGAGTCTGTCATTTCGTAGACAGACGTCATGTCCTCTGGACCCAAGATAGGGACCCAACCCTTCTAGGGGACCTCTTCCTTTACCGTCGGGTGAGGTCATGAGAACGGACCTTTTAAGGTACCTGTCTCCTCGGACCACCCGATGTCAGGTACCCCAGCTTTTCTCAACCTGTACTGACTCGTTTAAGTGAGAGATACGTCTTCCATCCCCAAGTTAGGGACCAGTCCCTCGATTTTAGGGTGTACGGAGGACCAGTTTTTTGGTTTTGTATTTTGTCTTTATTATAACATTGTTTAAGTTATTTCTGTTTTTTTACCAAGAAATTTTTTGTTGTTGCTTGTTTCCGAGACTGTGGTTTTTCAAACGTCGTTGATTGTGCGGGGAGGGAGTGGAAAGGATCCTTCCCCGAAACGACTCTCCAAGGTCCCTCAAACCTCAAAAATTCCGCACTCAGTGGGTAGAGGAAAGTCCTGGGAGCTATTTTGAAAGAGACGAGGTTTGCGGTAGTAAAACCATAACAACACGGAGTGACACACAACCCGTGTACCTGACCACAAAGGTATTGGGCAAGTGAGTCCATGGAATTCATTAATCTTTTCACCGACTATACGTAACTTATTCACTTACTTCAAAGTAATCCGTTGTGACTTGTTTCCTTCTACACGTTGTTCACATCCTTTATTACAATACGTCAGTGTCTTTTCGTAACAAAATAATAAATCTACATTTTTAAATTTTCTTACATTATAGGAGTCACTTCCTCAATTCTCTTCTTATTTTTCTTATAGGAATTGAGTAATTTTCTCTTATATTTGATTTACTTGGGTGAAGACTTATCGTTTTCTGTTCAACGGGACGGGCAATTAAAACCGTAGACTCGTTAATTAAGACAAACTACCATTACTCCTACCACTTTGAAATAATACATTCACCAAGACCGATTCTCGAGTAATATTGAATTTTTTCTCATTCTATTCTGAAACGTTTCTGTGAGATGGTCCCGTCGTTTATGGTGTCCTTTACGTCTCTGGACACCTCGGGATATGGTTTCAGTATTCACACTCTCAGGATTTCGTCCCAGTGTCCTTTTAGAGACCCTGACTTGTTCGGGGGATCATTGATAACGTCACTTGGAGGTCTAGATTTGACCGGTGAGGGGACTGGGGTATACTCCATTTTGTGGTTGAGATAAGTCAAGTCAAGTCAAGTCAAGTCAGCGAGTCAGCACAGACTGAGAAACGCTGGGGTACTTAGCGTCGTGCGGTCCGGAGGGACAGGTAGTGGTTGAGGGTCCTAAGTGAGTCTAAGTGTAGGTAACTCAGTCACTACAGTAGGTCGGTAGAGTAGGAGACAGCAGGGGAAGAGGAGGACGGGGGTTAGGGAGGGTCGTAGTCTCAGAAAAGGTTACTCAGTTGAGAAGAGAACTCCACCGGTTTCATGACCTCAAAGTCGAAATCGTAATAAGGAAGGTTTCTTTAGGGTCCCGACTAGAGGAAGTCTTACCTGACCAACCTAGAGGAATGGGTGGGATATAGTAGGATTGGTTAGTGGAAAGGTCGTCCTTAAAAGACAGTACTCCGATATCGGTGGAACCCGAAGGGTCAACCGTGGTCACCATTTCTTAGGCGGACGGTCACGTCCTCTGTATTCTCTACATGCAAGTTATGGACCCAACCCTTCTAGGGGACCTCCTCCCGTGTCGTTAGGTGAGGTCATAAGAACGGACCTCTAAGGGTACTTGTCTCCTTGGCCTGCCGATGTCATGTATCCTAGCGTTTCTCAACCTGTGTTGACTTCACTGAATTGTGTGTGTGTGTCGGGAACTTTCCGAAACCGAGAGGGACCTAGGTCGAACGTCAAGATTGTCGTAGGGTCGAGATCTAAGGTGGACAACAGACCTTTAAGAAAAGGTCAGGAGTGTGTCTAGTACTGTTCTGGACTTCTGTCTCCGGACACCACAAGACAATTGGTGACTTGTTACCGAAGATATGTAATATGACACTCTTCTTTTAGAAGATTCCAGTTGAGTCACCGTCACTAGACGTCCGAGAAAGGGCTCAAGATCCTCCGGTCAAGTAAAAGGACAGGGACCCGTCAACGAGACCCGAAAAGTTATCGGAGAATTACCAGACGCCACCAAAGGAATCACTGAACCTCTTTTGTCAGTGATTTTCATCCTGACCCCTTTTTTTCTGCCCCTCTATCCTCGAAATGACCAAAACACTCTTCGTGACGTGGTGGACCGATGCAGTGATATAATTCTCGTAATATTGTGGGTTTTAACATGACATTTTGTTGGTAGTGAGGCAATATCGTTTTAAGTGAACAACTCTCCGAGTCTACAATTTTTCAGTGAAATTTTTAAACTTCTTCTCAACTAAATGTTCCAAACAATCAAAGTCCACATGTCGTTTTACTCAGTATATACATATACATTATATATATATATGTGTGTGTATAGAAAAATTATAAGAAAAGGTAATGTCCAATGATGTTCGAGAACTTATATCAAGGGGAACGACATCTCATCCAGGAACAACAAATAGAAAAAGATATCATCACACATAGACAATTAGGGTTTGGGGATTAAACAGGGAGAGGGACGGAACCTATTGGTATTCAATCAAAAGATACAGAAACTCACATAAAGGTTTTTTGAACACAAATTTTTTTAGGGTCTTCTTGTTTACCTAAACGAGACTCAAGACGACTCAGGTCATAGAGTTTAAAGTCAATCCGTTGCACTAAATGAAAGGACACTTTCTCCTAAAAAATAGATTGATTCGGGTCTTCGTTGTGATATTGTGATCGATTCGAATTACATCGATGACTACTACTTTGAAGAATAAAATTCCCCTCGTCTTTTAAATGGTGGTTGTCAACCCTTATTTTGACACAGTTCTATAGATTTAATATTCCGATTGACTCCGAAGAGAACCACTGAGACTTACGCCTTCGTAAAAACATCGAATAGACGTGTACACAATACAAAGAGTAATCACAAAAGTCATAGAACGACGTCATTAAAACTCTACCTCGGTACAAATTTCCTTTTACGTAGTATTTTGACCACCTATTTAAAACCGAATAAATACAATATATCTTGGTGTTTTACACACTGTTAAACGAACATAGTAGAAAAAGAGGGGTCCGTCACTAAAGTAATCCTTTAAATACATCTCACTTTAATAAAAGTGTTGTTCGTAATTTGTTTAACTCCGTAATAACAACTCGGAGTTTAGTCCAAATTGAAAGGATCCAACAACCCTAATACATCCGACTTTGAAGGATTTTGGTGGGGTTGGGGAGCTAAGCCCCTCCTTTAGTAAAACACACGTTGGTAAAGAAAAATAAAGTGAAGTCAGTAAGACAAAATCAGAAAAACCTTTATCAGAATATAAATCCTTTCTCTTTTTGGGTATTTACTACTGATCGTGGAGACTATACATGATGAAGTAATTATTATTCTATACAGAAAGTGTTAGTACTCTTATTCTGGGACAGGGGTTTTATCCACCGTAGACTCTATCCGATACTATGACAGTCAAAGGACAGTCATACTATGACAGTCTATGACAGTACACTAAGGGATGTCAAACCTTCGTCATCAAACGGAAACATCTAAATTGCTGACCCGAAAGGACCACCGAGCCGACGTCACACCCTCTGGACCCAAACTAGGGACCCAACCCTTCTAGGGGACCTCTTCCCTTCCCGATGGGTGAGGTCATAAGACCGGACCTCTTATGATATCTGATATATCAGGGACCCCAGCGTTTCTCAGTCTGTGATGACTCGATGTAAGTGAAAGTGAAAGCCGTTTAACACCCCCTTTTGGACTTGAAGAAACGACAAGTCGTAATACATATTCAACACGCAGACATGCTGCGTAAGACTGGAGGGGAACTTCAGGTGACGCATTGTAGTGTCCTGACGGTAAGGGAAGTTCTGACCTTTTTATAATTATTCTACGGTCAGGGTACTCCGGGTGGATTGTTCGTTCTACGATACGTCTATTTTAAGAATTCACATCGTCGAAAACGAAGATACTAAGTTACGACATTTAAAAAAACTCAGAACTTGGGATACTATTAAATTTTTAGTTTTGAAAATTTTACTTTTTAAATTAAAGTCAATGTATTGAAGTTCGTATCACAGTAACTAAAGTACCCGTATGGGGTCTACAGGATTAGTCGGGTCACGAAGAGTTTATGATCACACATGTACCTGGTGGAGTGGTAAAACAATTTTAGTTTAAAACTGAACCATCTCGACTCTATCCCGGACTCTTAGACGTAAAGCTTTACGAGCACGACGACCATGGCGTAAAATCTAACCTTCTGGGATTTGTAAAGGAGAAATTCTCACAAACCAGATGATAGGTCGTAAGGTGTTATCAATTGAGACCTCTGTGTCTTATGAAAGAAGGATACGTTTGAAACAACAACAACAACAGGTCAGCGAGTCAACACAGGTTGAGAAACGCTGGGGTACTTCACGTCGTGTGGTCCAAAAGGACAGGAATTGGCGGAGGACCTCGAACGAGTTTGAGTACAGGTAACTCAGTCTCTACGGTAGGTGGGTGGAGTAGAAGACAGTAACGAAGAGGAGGACGGCAGTTAGAAAGGGTCGTAGTCCCAGAAAAGATTACTCAGTCGAGAAGTGTAGTTCACCGGTTTCGTAACCTCGAAGTCGAACTCAGGAAGGTTACTTATAAGTCCTAACTAAGAGAAATGTTGACTGACCAAACTAGAGGAACGTCAGTTTCCCTGAGGGTTCTCAAAAGGGGTTGAAATGTCAAGTTTTCGTAGTTAGGAAACCGTTACGTGTGTGTTACTTTTGTGTTTAGTTACTAAAGAAAGGTTCTCCACGATAAATAAGACTTTGAGAGGAAATAAAATTAACGGAAGGGGACCCGTAAACCGATAGTCAGAATTCACTCTCATTCTTTCAGGCCTGAAAAACAAGGGAGTACTGTTCTCTAACGGACCAACAAACACTCCAGGGTCCAGTGGAAGATCAAAAACCATCAGTAACGTTGACACGTGTCTGTACGACCAAGAAACAGAGTACTTCCCGAATGTGAAAAAACGTGAGAAACGTTTAACCGTACTGGTACACTAAACGAAACCGGTTGTTTCGTACTCCTGTACTCTATACATAGTGAAAGTCCGTCGTCGTAATTTTCGGTCACGTGTTGATTCACAGGAAAAAAGACAGAAACACTAGAATCTTTGTACAGGTTCTACCCTGGAGACAGTTCGAATCCCGGTGCTCACTGATGTCTTTAGTCTCCTGTTGAGGGGGCTGGTGTTTGTAGTTAAGTTTAACCAGTACATTGTATTCGTTCTCTATTAATTCTAAATCCCCATAAACAATTATACCGTATCGGATTGGGTAGGACTGAATACGTGATTAAATTTGGTAGAGACTCTTGATTAAGAATTCTTCTAAGTTTTCTCAAAATATTTCGTCGGAGTGTTAATGTCTGATGAAAATTCGTGTACTCTCCGACACATACACTGTACTTAGTAAAGAGAATTTCCCTTTTAGTTTCATTACTTAAATATTAATAATTATGTACTAGATGGAAGACTCACTGAAAGTAACTTATTAAATTAGGGTCTAAAAAAATTCGTGCATACATTCTTATGACATATTCTTTTATAAAACTTTGAATCGACTCTCTTCTAAATCACCAACCATCGTAAGGGTGTATGGAAGTCTCTTCCCAAGACTCCTTTATTTCTCCACAGTACAAGTGTAAGATTAAAATGTCACCAGTCTCAACAGAACTTTGTTTTCTGGTCCTATACATATTTTGTAAAGTCCGTTCTAAATTGTAGTACTCTGTCAATCCGAAGAATAGTGTTCCTTCAACTTTCTTTTTTTTTTTCTTTGGAGGTCAAATTTAACGTCTAATACAAGTCTGTTCTGTTGGGACCTTTAATAAAGACAGACCCCTTAAGTTTTGTTAATACATTTACTTCGACCATGAAGGATAAGATAAAACAAATTCCACTTATACCCAGTCAAGTTGATAACATTTAAAGAAGTTATAGGTGACCGTCTTTGTAATAGTGCACCCAATTACTCAAATAAATTTACCTACCACTTTTTTTATTTTTTTATCACAAATGAAGAATGACTATAACTTATCACAGGAAAATTAGTGTCAGAAAAAAAAGTCCAAATTATACTTCGATGAAAGACTGTAAATCTTAATGGTTTAATGAAGTCGAGGACTTTCTATAATTATCTCGAATATTATGAAAAACAGTAAAGTCATCTTCCACGATTTATTCTGACCAGTCGAATCTTCGGACTTTCTTTAATCAAGATTCAATAAAGGAGTACGGACTTTAACGTTTACAGTCCAAGGTAATGTTCGCCGACTCTGTTCTCGAGGAGGGAACGGGGGGAGTCACGTCCCATCGGGTCTTCGGACTCGTGATTCCGAAACCCCAGGAGAATGGCATGACCTGTGGACGGTGTAACACGAAGGACACAAACGACGACTCCACGGTGGACGGGAGTACCTCGAAGACCGGAGAGCCTCGACAGTCTGGTCATCAGTTGTAAACACTAAACACTCATCGATGACACCTATTGTTTGATTTACCAAATTTTGTTGACGAACTAATATAGAGTACCTGAGACACCCCGTCCTTAGGTCTCAGTCCTACACCGACACATCAAGAAGTTAAGGAAGCCCTCGACGACTACAGTGAGGCACCCGGATTCGGTCACTCACCCGACGAGATTTCCTAGGGTTGTCGTCTTGAGTGTACAGACCTTCCTCACCGACTTTCTGACTCGAACATTACCTGACAGTTGACCTCACGGGTTCGCACCACAAAAGTCGGACCACCAAAGTTCCGTTAACCTAAAGGATGTATCCTAGACGAAGGGACCACCGAGTCTGTAATTTCTTAAACGGTCGTTACGTTCTCTGGACCTCAGTTAGGACCCGACACGTCTAGGGGGCCTCTTCCGTTACCGTTTGGTGAGACCTTTTAGGGTACCTGTCTCTTCGGGTCACCCCGACGTCAGGTACGCCAGTGTTTCTTGACCTGTACGGACTCCCTGGTTGTGTCTGTGTGCGTGTGTGTGTGTGTTGTATCCCCGGTCTATGGGGATCTGATTCGTAGAGTTCTTTTAATCCATCTTCGCAGTACCGGAAAAACCGGAACCTGACCTCTAAGTGTGTTGTCTTGAAAATTGTTAAAGAAGAACCAATACTCACTTAACATTCTAGTCGGATCTAAGTTCACTTTCCTTTGACTTGAGATAAAGTACCACACCTACCCTTACCGTTTAAGTGTCCATGTTTCAAACACCCTTCCTCAATGGTAATACCAGTGGAAAAGAAATACCATTTTTTTTAAATATAAATCAATCGACCTGAGTCTACTAGGGTCAAAACAACCGTTATAGGTTTCTTAGTATCTTCCGTCGGTTAACTTGTACACAGAAGAAGAAAGGTGGTCCGGATTAGTTACAACTGGAACCGGGTGTAGTACCAGTCTTTCGTAGACGTGTCGGACTAGACCACGGATGACCGGAACCGTAAGTCACTTGTATTCACTTGACAACGGAAGATAGAGGAAGTACCGACTGAGCCTCAAGTTCTCCTTGAACCACTACCGTACCACCAGTTCGAATAAAGAGGACCCCCGCGAGAAAACTCCTATAAATCTTACGGAAGTCTCGCGTCACAGAACCCGGTAGCTTTCCGCCCACTATACACCTAGAATAAATACTAGTAGAAACTTTTACGTTAGATAGCCTCTTTCCTTTTTCGTCTCTACCTCCCTTTCCAAGATATCTGGATTTCCACTCTTCCTCGTCTGTTAACTTTCTATTATTAATCCTCCTTCAGGCACCTTTCAAGGGGTCCGTCTCATGAAGACCGTTTCCAGGACTCGACTTTTTCTTGAACGGTTTAAACTACTTGATATTTATTTATTTATTTATTTGTTTTTTATTTGTTATCGATCTCGTATCTCCCTCTTCCACTCCGAAGTTTCTAATCCTCGAGTCCATCATAGAACACTCGGTACAATTCTGTGTCTCCGATACGATTCTCGTTACCCTTGGTCTACAAACTCATCTCTCATTACACTAGACTCCCAAATACACCTAGGAAGACTTACTTGACCTCGTCAGTTCATACCTGGTCCATCCTCTACCGACGTCACAGGTACGACTACTGCTCCCACCAGACTTAATGACACCGTCGTCTCTTCGTCTGTCTAAACTCAAGACAAACCTTTGTATTAACCATCCAGAACGACCACCCTTTTTTGTACTGCTCCGATCCCTGACACTCTACACAATCAAAGGATCCTGGACATTGTTTGCTAGTGTTTAATCCACCGAATTCTTGGTGTCTTTAGATAAGAGTGTGTCCAAACGTTCGATCTGCGGACTTTAGTTCCACAACCGTCCGGTACGAGAGAGACTTCGAGATCCCCTGTTAGATGAGGTACGACAAGAGAACCGAAAGCACCAACGACCGTCCGGACCTACGAGACATCGAAACGTCTGCGTAACAAGATTAGAGACGGAGTTAGTAGTACACCGTAGAGAGGGTACAAGGAGAAACAGAGAAGAAGAGAAAAATATTACTGTGGTCAGTATAACCTGCTTCCTAAATGGGATGAGGTCGTACAGTTGGACTGTGTCTATCTGACGGTCTGTACAGAGGTTTTTATACCCAAATAAGTCCTAGTCGTCTCTTAACGTCAAGACGTTGATACGGTTCGGTTCACGTTCTCTTCCGTTCACGAAAATATCTCTTCCTCTCCTTACAGCCTCTCAGTATCGTTCGTTTCTTAGACACCGAAAAGTGACCGACTCAGGAGGGGTCCTTTCTCCTCTCAGTGAGAAGGAGGACAACCCGAGACGAAAACAGTGTCCCGCAGTCTCGAAGGGAAGGACCAGAGGGCTGAGGTAAACTAACTCCGAAGACAAGTAATTCGGAAAATGTTCATACCAGAGTTGAATGTAGAATTAATGTAGATGTTTCTAAGACAAGGATTATACCAGTGTAAGTGTCCATGGTCCCCAATCCTGAAGAGTTGTATAGAAATCACCCCCCGTGTTAAATTAGGTGTTATACTCCTTTTCTTTCCTCATTAGTACCTACGGAGGGACAAAAGGTCACACTGAGAAACCCCCTTATCACCACGTACCACAACTCCACTCTCGTTCGACCTCCTCTGTCGACCCTTTAGTTCGTAAAATAAAACTTATATAACTAGAAGTCCACTGATACTCTGTGTCCAAAACCTCCCTTCGAATCTACCCTTCGGGATACAACATCCTTGACATGGGACAACTCCCGTCCTATAGACAGACAGTTCTTGTTTCTTTCTTCGGATCTCGGGTCCCCTGGAGGTAAGGTAGAGAGTTCTGTCCTCTCTGGTAATCCCGTTACCACACGTCCGTTTACACATTGTCGATCGAAAGGTCCCCTTCCTCCCCTCTCCTTTCGGGAGTTGACCTCTCCAACGGTCAAGGGGACCACATTTATAAGGGTAGTACCAGTGTCTGGACGTTTTAAGGACTTTTACAGTTTTAACTAGGAACGTACGACCGTGTTCGACCGAGACCGTGTCGAGACTTAACTTCTGGGACAAAATACGATGATCAACACACTCGACTTGTTAATTGAATGGGAGAGACCCGTAACCACAGAAATATTTTACCTACCGACGAGGATTACGAGGGACGGACGAGAGAGTCTCGTACTTAGGGTTGTCGTTGTAAAACCAAGACAGGACCATTATTACTCCGGGAAACTTGCCTCGTGCACCATAAAATGTTATTTTGTCAACTCACCTATTTCGCACCCGTCACTGTGAGGACAAGTCACTGGTCGAGGATCTTGATCTTTACGTTGTGCCCCTTCCCCTGTATCTGAGGTGAACTCTCTGCACTTCTGAAAAAGCTTCAAGTGCACTCCGGTCTCTATAAGAACACAGCTAAAAACCTTTTTTGTTTGACGGTGTACTCGAAAGATCTCCTTACAAAAAGAGTAGAGAGACCCATCCTACAGTTCCGTTGTATTATTAATGAGGAAGTTCCATGGAGTTCAGAAACCCCGATTCCTACACACAGAGTCAAAAAAAAAAAAAAAAACCGACACGACCCAGAAGTAACGACGAACTCAAAAAGAGATCAACACTGCTTGTCACCGATGAGCATCCGCCCGAAGACCGACACCGTCGAAGAGAATGACGTCTCGTGACCGAGGTCTTACAAGTCCGAAGTCATCGACACTGGGCGCCCGAATCGACGAGGTACCGTACACCCTAGACGACCCTGGTCCCTAACTTGGACACAGAAGGCGTAGCCGTACTCCTAAGAAATCGTGACTCGGTGGTTCCCTCGAGTACCTACAGAGACTATATTTCCAGTCCTGTTTTCAGAAGTCAGAAATACTC
Organism: Capra ibex; assembly: GCA_006410555.1. Lineage (NCBI taxonomy): Eukaryota > Metazoa > Chordata > Mammalia > Artiodactyla > Bovidae > Capra > Capra ibex. Next base: position 9,141,770 of record SJYO01045292.1, on the reverse strand, counting down.
TCCTATACATGAAGAACAGGGGTGTCAGAACTCTAGATGGGTCTCAGCTCTCTTCCCCCTATTTGTTCTGACTGGGTTATCACTGAAAGCATTTATCACGTCCCTCGGTTTGCATCCCGACCCACGTTTAGGGAGAGATGATCCTGTGGACAGCCCTCCCTTTACGGTAATCCTTGGTCACTAACCGGTATCAGACGTCCGATCCTTTCATACCTAATATGTAAAGATAGGTAGACATAGTCACCTTTACAGTACAAGGTGACGATTGTTGTCTTTAATTAAACGTCACGGAATTTAAGTGTTTCCAAATAATCTATTTTCTGTTGACTTTTAGTCGTCCGATCTGGTTAAGGTGCCAGAAGTATCTAGTTTAAAGGGAGATACAAAGACGAAGTAAAACAACGATATAAAAAGGTGAAGGGAAGTTTTCTAGTAGAGAACAAGTCCCACCGACAACCTCGAGGTCGGTAATATAGGTGTAAAGTCCGTTGTCTCTCTTCCTTCTTCCTTCCGAATAGAGTGACAGAGAATCCGCCAGAAGAGTCTTGAAAGTCAGAAAGACAAATATAGTAAAACCTGTCTTGAACCAATATACCCTAGTGGATCAATGTTTGTTCCGACCCTTTACATGAAACATCATCCTCTACTACGGACTCCAAAACAAAAGATTTCTATTTTCACTTTTTAATTATAAACCTCTGTTTCAGGAGAAACAGTGGAAAGGATGAACCACTCATTCTATGGGTAGTTCCATTTACGTAGTGTTTCTATATACCAACACCATTGTAAATAAGGAAAATTCAGAGATATTATTAACTCTCCAAATGAAGTAATAAAGTTTTACACTCCACTCTTCTACAAGACCTTAGACAAAGGGATGAGACTTGTCAACTACTGTCGTATAATTGGTACAAAATTCGGAGGACATTAAAGTTTCGTGGAAAACGAGATTTCCTGACTTCAGCGTCGATTACGTTCTACGTACTTCTGTCAGACCTCAAACCTCCTACTGTGGTTGAGACTTTACAGGGTACCGACTACGGACGCGGAACACAAAGAGTGTCTTAGTACGGAGAAGAACTTCACGACCGTTAAATCCATTAACAGTTGTAATTTTATAAGCGAGTCACAATGTCTCTATTTTTACATGTGAGGGTAGACTTGTCTTTTACAGTACTTTACAAGGTCAAAAGAGACGAACGTTTGTAGGATGTGAATGTCCGGGTCGACTTCAGGGTGAATAAGAACTTCGAAAAGAACCGGGGTCACGAGAACAGGAGAGAGGGAAGAGACGTGAGCCCCTGGTTGAGATGATAAACGTAAATTATTAAGCCTAGGTTGTGAATCCCGAAAGGACCACCAAATCGTCATTTCTTAGACGGACACTGCGTCCTCTGTACCCAAGTTAGGGACTCAGTCCTTCTAGGGGGCCTCTTCCTTTATCGTTGGGTGACGTCATAAGAACGGTCCCTTTAGGGTACCTGTCTTCTCGGACCTCCCGATGTACTGAATCGTTGATTTTTTTGTTGTTTCTGTTGCTGGGTTGTAAATTGTGTGTTATTCTTTTGTAAATTATAGTCAGGGTTTGTGAACTCACCAATTGATACCGGACGATCTCAGTATACACACGACACGAATCAGCGAGTCAGTACAGGTTGAGAAACACTGGGGTACCTGACGTCGGACGGTCCAAGGAGACAGGTACCCTAGGAGGTCCGTTCTTATGACCTCACCCAACGGTGTGGGAGGAGGACCCCTAGAAGGGTTGGGTCCTTAACTTGGGTCCAGAGGACATAACGTCCACCTAAGAAATGGTCGACTCGGTGGTCCCTTCGATTTTACATCTTAAGAATTGAAGGGTTCAACTCACACTGGAGAAGTAGAGTATGAAAAAGATTAATGAGACGGAATCCGTAATTTATAAAGGTCCAACTATCTCAGGACATCTACCAAGACCGTCATTCGTAGTCTTTGGGCTCCTCGTATCTGATTGGTTGAGCGACGAACAAAGGTGATTTCCTTATTTTGGGGAGCGAGGTGCAGAGACTTAGAGTTTTTGTGGTGTAAGGTCTTATCGATTGTACCTTTTGCGTCAGTTATAAGTATGTAACAACAACAAATCAGTGATTCACGTTGGTGAAAACTCTTGACGAACTGACATAAAGGACACTAGTGTATCCTTATAAAATACTGGACCGTAGAGGTGAGGTTCTAATTACAAGTTATCTGCACGTTTTAATCGTCGCTGTTTTATTGTTTTTACGTGATCTTCCAAGTCTCCTGATAAGTATTATAAGGACCTTTGATGGGTATACAGAAAGTTGTCACATTACCTATTCCTCTAACTCATTCATACAAAAATGTGTTATCTTGTAATATACTGTTGTTTTTACCTGGTTCATAACGATGTACGTTGTTGTACCTATTTAGAGTGTTTATATTACAACTCACTTGTTCAGTTTGTATTTTATCCGGAATGACAAACCAAAGTAAATATATTTAAAGTCTTTGTTCGTTTACTTAGATAGTCTTTAGTCCTACCTCCAACGAACCCCACGTTCCCCCAACGGAAACCTTTCTCCGCGTCACTCGCGAGGACCCGACGAACCCTACGACATAAAGAATTAGACCTACGACGAAGGTACCCATACTCCAGAAGGGAAACACTTTGTGTCTGACTCGGTGTGTGTATACTACATATGTAAAAATAGACTCCTACAATACGAAGTTATTTTTCGTATGATTTTTTACTTGTCTTTACCATTCAACACCAACCGTGTATCATCCATTAGTGGGTAGGGTTGAAGAGACACACGACGATCCTTTGTACTTTACCTCCCAAATATTCTTTTAGAGGTTTGAACGAACATCGAGATTATAGGATACGAAGATACTAATGTGACCCTTTTCTGATCTTCTCTTAAGACTGAAGTCAAGTGTCACCCTTTAAGGTGAACGGTCCTTCTTCCAGGACCCCGGTCGGTCGGGAGACCCGGACTCGACTAATACCTGTACAGGGTTCGGGAAACCCTGTTCGCCACACACCACCTCGTCTCTTAGAGAAAAACCCTCCCGGTGCACCATACACCTCAGAATCAACGGTGTGGGGGAAGTCACCTTGACGTGTCAGAATTGGTGACCTGACGGTTCCTTCAGGGACCCCGTCTCGTGGTAAAAGACTTCTCCACTCTCCGTCCTCCGACACGACGTCGACAAGAAAGACCTAAGGAGGGAGTGAAGAAGGTGGTAGGACAAAGAGAGAAGGGAACAGTCGTCGAAAGGACCGACCGTGAGAAACGAAAATCCCGACTGTCGACCGACCCTGTTCAAAGGGAAAAGGAGAGTGGAGCAACCGTGGACAGAGTTAAGGGGAACAATACCAACGACGACACTCGAGAACGTCGGAAACACAGGGCACAAGGGGTGGGTGGATCATCGACTTGAACGGAATAAACGGAAAGGGTCTCCGTGTTCCGCAAAGTCTTAGATTTTGGACTTTGTGAGAGGGAAAGACGGAATGGGGAGGTACCGTATGAACAGTTAAAGTCACACGATGTGATGTGACTCACGAATCTTTTCTTATTGACTCCCTCTTTTATTTCTTAACTCCACGATGTCTACCCGTCTCCCTAGTTTCCGTCTGTACCTGTCCCGGGGTCGGGGAGGATAGTGAGCCAAACATTCGTCAGAGACGAGTGTGGACCCAATGTCTTTTACGTTTGTGACGGTGTCCTCGAAAGGTGTTCGGGGACCGAATTGTCCCTACTTCTTACGTCCGTTTACATATCCATTAATTATCACTCTTTGGAGTTTACTTATTACTACATCGGTGCTTTGTCTTTACGGTGTCCCTGTGTTTTCCTTGTACCCTAGGAGGTTCTCTCGTAGCGTATTTGTTTCGGAGTACCTTCCGTCTGTCCAATTTCAACCTTTGTGAAAGTAACGTTAGGTTTAGACTTCAAAAAACTCTCTAATTACCTCTTACTTTTTCCGACCGAGGCATTAGTTCTTTATGTCTCAGGTTTTCAACCGAGATAATCGAAATGACCCTACCCCCGAACACGACAGCTTCCCTCACCCCTATTGACTACATTGGTATACTTCGATTCGTTTCAACACTCGTTCTTCATTTTAGATCAGGTGTCTCCTTCGCAATAATTTTCTTTTTAGTACCTGAGAAATATGAATTACGTAAAGACATCCTTGAACCAGTGGGTTACGTGTCAGGTCCGGGTTCAGGACGACATCTAGGTCAGTAGACGAGCTCTCCACCCCCTCACCCCTTTCCCTTCTTATACCCAAATAAGGAAGGAAGACGAGGATTTCTCGGAGAACTATTGTCACTTTCTCCTCTCACTTTTTCGACCGAAGTTTGAGTTGTAAGTTTTTTGCTTCTAGTACCGTAGACCAGGGAAAGTGAAGGACCGTTTATCTACCCCTTTGTTACCGTTGTCACTCTCTGAAATAAAAGAACCCGAGGTTTTAGTGACGTCTACCACTGACGTCCGTACGTTAATTTTCTGTGAACGCGGAACCTTCTTTTCGATACTGGTTTTATTCTATCGTCATAAATTTTCGTCTCTACAATGAGACGGCTGTTTCCAGGTAGATCAGTTCCGACACCAAAAAGGTTATCAGTACATACCTACACTCTCAACCTGGTATTTCTCTCAACTCTTGGCTTCTCAACTACGAAAACTTGACACCACGACCTCTTCTGAGAGCTCTCAGGGAATCTGAGGATCCTCTAGGTTGGTCAGTTAGAATTTCCTTTAGTCAGGACTTATAAGTAACCTTCCTGACTACGACTTCAACTTTGAGGTCATGAAACCGGTGGACCACCCTTCTTGACTGAGTAACCTTTTCTGGGACTACGACCCTTTCTACTTCCGTCCTCCTCTTCCGCTACTGTCTCCTACTCTACCAACCTACCGTAGTGGTTGAGTTACCTGTACTCAAACTCGTTCGAGGTCCTCATCCACTACCTGTCCCTTCGGACCGCACCACGTCAGATACCCAAACATCTATTAGCCTATACTGCCTCACTGACTTGACACACAGACGAGGATGAGGACTATATTTTGTGGTCTGTCAGTATTTTGTTGGATTGGGTTACGACTTCTTACTCTGTTTACACTACCCTGGATAGTGTAGGTAAAGATTAAAGACACTAAAAGACCAGGTGTTTGGTTGACTCCTATTTGTCCCTTTTTGTCGGACTCAAGATAATCTTGGCGTACTTCATTTTAGGAGAACCGTGAGTTCTTACGTAGAGTTACGGATGAAATTCCGAGCACCAGATATTTCGGAGGTTTTCTACTTTCGCTAATGTCTCGAATTATCATTTCCAGTATTCTCATTTGTGCAAATACCCAAAGGGTACACGACCGGTGTTACAAGATTCGTGAACGGTCCATACAGGTCGGTGTCGTGGCACTACCTCAATGACCTTGACGTGGACAAAATCTCTTTATTCCTTTGACTTCCTCTCCGTATATGTAGAGTAGGTAAGAAAGTGAGTACGCAAGTAGGTTGTTTGTAAAGAGGATAACGTACAGACCTACATCGCCCAAACGACGAAACGTCCACACACGACTTACGGACCGTCCTAGTTTTCGACAGGTATCAGTCGAACCCGACGAATTGTTTCACGGTGTCTGACCCACTGAATTTCTCGTCCTAAAATAAAAGAATGGTCAGACCTCAGACCTTCAGGACTTTCCATACCAAAGATGGTTCCGGAGAGAGACACCGAACGTACACCGGTGGAAGAGAGGTACAGGAGTGCACCGAAAACGAGACTCGACACATAGAGACTCCAAAGACACAGGATCCTGTAGTCAATTGGACTACAGGTAATCCCGGGTTGAAAGTCCGTAGTAAAATCGAATAGAGAAATTTTAGGTAGAGGTTTATATCAGTGAAAGACTTGTAAACTTCCTCCCTTCCCGTACCTGTGGTAAGTACGGTACTGTCGACCCTTCTGTTACTCTAAGGAACTGGCTCCAGTACTCTGGAATTGACGTAGGGACATTCGACCCGGATCGTCGAAGGAGAAGGGGTCGCTGTAGTTTTGAGTGTTCCAAACGTCGGACTTAGGGGTTCCTGACTCCGCCTACTTGATATTCTTTAGTAGGGTGTTCAACAAACAATTGGTTGGCAGGTGGTTGACGTTATGTTACCGCCGGACACGCCTGGTTCCTTGCGTCGACACAGGTTAACGAGCCTCACAAACGATTTTTGTAACTTTTCCTTTGTAGACGAATATGATATAAAAAGAAAGAAAAAAAGGAAACTTACCAAGTTTTCCCTTATTTCGTCTAAAGTCATTGAGACGGTGGGCCTCGACCTAAGGACGGAAGTTATTAAGAAGACACGAACAGTGTAAGTATGAACGAGACTCCGTGAAGTTTGCGACGACTAAATAAGAAGGTACTTAAACTTACTTCCATCACGACTCCTCGGTTCAACAAGACGAGAAGTCTACCCTAAAGTGCCAGATAGACGGTTGAATAATTCTCTTGGATGAGGAAGGTCAAAAGGTCTAAATAAGGCTAATGTTAAATAGAATCAGCAGAATTAGAACTTTATTTCTCGACACCCTGGGTTATCACATAATATAGGTGGTTTTGAAACTAGGGAGTTTTGTCACACCTTCTTGGTGAATTTTATAAAATTTTTAGTATCAGTATTTACACCGACCCGTCAGTGTTACGTATTACGAGACTTTTAGACGAGGGTTGAAGTTTAAAGATCAAGGGATTCTTCCGTCGGTCAGTATTCTTTCATTTCTAGTCACATAGAAATATATGTTGGTAAAGAGAGAGAGTAAAAGTTCGGGAAACATTCATCAGTTGTGACCCTTTGGGTCCGCACTGTCCCGTAGTCTCGACGAACAGAATTTTCAGACGTCTTTTACACCACGTCTCAGATTGAGGGAGAACGAAATTCGACTTTTCCGACGGAAACCACCTCTCGCTTCACGTTGGTAGACGAATTACTCTCCACGGAGAGAAACGTTCCTCTCCTGGACCCTCCTGGTCTCCTACTCACAAGACGTGACCAAGATAGTACCTAAGTAAGACTGAATTCTCTAGTAAAATGTAGGGCAACGGAGTACACGAAAGAGTAATTCTACCGTCCCGAAATGGTCGAAAGAGAGAGTGTCCTCATAGTACACCTTGTTAATTCCCAATTAATTGATTAACCTCCTGTTGACACGTTCTCTCTATTACTTCTAAAGATAACGTAAAGGGACCGAAACCCATTCCGGTGAGGATTTAGTTGAAATTAGTCTTCGAATTCCGGAGTTAAACAGGAATCATCAGTGTTGAACTCCAAATTTTACTTGTACTTAGAGAACTTATATTTAAAAGGTTTAGTCTAAAAAAAAAGGGAGACGTTCTGACCAAAGATCATGACTAAAGTGACCCAATTAGTTATTCAGAAGAACGTAATTTAAATTATTGATAACTCAGTTACTTTTACTGTTCCTAAAAAAAAAGGAAACCACTTAAAACTACAACAATAACAACAAATAAATTCTATTTACCTTCTTCAGGGTAAAAGTTATACTCAAACGAATAAAGGTAGAATTTTCTACCTTTGAAAGTCTCTATTAGAACCGGTTTTGGGTCCTATCTTATTACTATCTGGAACCTACCGTTCAGTTACTGAATTTTTTTTTTACGACCAGTGGACGACTAATAGGTTTATGACCAGAAGAACCCTCTTGTACTACTTCGACATCAGGGAGGGACGAGGTTGGGGTGACGGTGGTAAAAGGAGGACCACGAGGAAGGCTACTACCCCCTACCCGGTCCCGTATGTATACATCTAGTCGTCCCGAGGTGTCTACCTAAACAGAGGGACGACAACTCTTCCGAGTTGGAATATCTTGACTCCAAGTCCCCGGACATCGTCGAGGCGTAGTCACTACGGTCCACCACCGACTTGAGACTAAAGGAGTGGTGAAGGATGAGGTCACTCTTTCCCTAGAGACTAAGGACAAGACCTCTTGTGTTCCTGATGAGGTAAAATGTCTCGTTTCATGTAAGGGTGAGGGTACCGGTATTGTTTAGTTGAGTGTTTCTTTGTATTCGTCTTAGATGAGTGATACCTTTTAGTCCAATCAAAATAAAGTAAGTAAGTTGGTTACAAATAACTACTAACTGTACACTGTGGATGATGACCCTCGTTTTTCTTCTATTTCCTGTACCAGACAGAGTCACTCCAGTTCCAATTGAACTCCATTCTCTCGTGTCGTTCATTCTTCCAGTCCGAGGTGACCAAACTAGAGAAGTATCCTTTAGGTCAGTTTCTGATTCACCTGTCCAGCCTCCTTCTCTCTGAATTCGAAAGGAAACCCCTAATTCATAGGTGTCTGGTTTAGACCCTTGTGAATCCCGAATATAAGAACCTTATCTTTAAGAATATGAAAACGACCCACACCTTCTTAAAAACAAGTACATTTAAGAGGGTCTATCTCAAACAAACGAAAATATATGGAATACAGTTTAAAGAAAAGTAATTATTACCTCACTCTTCTCGTCGGAGGTTCTATAAGGGTAGGTTGAGGAAGTAAAATTTACAAGTCAAGTCAAGTCAGTGAGTCAGCACAGGCTGAGACACTGGGGTACTTAGCGTCGTGCGGTCGGGAGGGACAGGTAGTGACTGAGGGCCTCGGATGAGTTTGAGTACAGGTAACTCAGCCACTACGGTAGGTTGGTAGAGTAGGAGACAAAAGGGGAAGAGGAGGACGGAAGTTAGAAGGGATCGTAGTCCCAGAAAAGTTTACTCAGTCGAGAAGCGTAGTCCACCGGTTTCAATAGCCTCAACGTCGAAGTTGTAGTCAGGGAGGTTACTTGTGGGTCCTGACTAGAGGAAATCTTACCTGACCAACCTAGAGGAAGTCAGGTTCCCTGAGAGTTCTCAGAAGAGGTTGTGGTGTCAAGTTTTCGTAGTTAAGAAACCACGAGTCGAAAGAAGTGTCAGGTTGAGAGTGTAGGTATGTACTGGTGACCTTTTTGGTATCGGAACTGATCTGTCTGGAAACAACTGTTTCATTACAGAGACGAAAACTTATACGACAGATCCAACCAGTATTGAAAAGAAGGTTCCTCATTCGCGGAAAATTAAAGTACCGACGTCAGTGGTAGACGTCACTAAAACCTCGGGGGGTTTTATTTCAGTCGGTGACAAAGGTGACAAAAGGGTAGATAAAGGGTACTTCACTACCCTGGTTTACGGTGCTAGAATCAAAAGACTTACAACTCGAAATTCGGTTGAAAAAGTGAGAAGAGAAAGTCAAAATAGTTCTCCGAGAAATCAAGGAGAAGTGAAAGACGGTATTCCCACCACAGTGGACGGATAGACTCCAATAACTATAAAGAGGGCCGTTAGAACTAAGGTCGAACACGAAAGAGGTCGGGTCATAAAGAGTACTACATGAGACGTATATTCAATTTATTCGTCCCACTGTTACATGTCGGAACTACAGGAGGAAAAGGATAAACTTTGGTCAGACAACAAGGTACAGGTCAAGATTGACAACGAAGGACTAGACGTATATCCAAAGAGTTCTCCGTCCAGTCCACCAGACCATAAGGGTAGAGAAAGTCTTAAAAGGTGTCAAATAACACTAGGTGCTTTAGATTAAGACTTCGATATACCAAATATGTTTTAGTGTGACTACTTTTTTTTTACCACCTGACTCAGACCTTGAGTCAAAAGGATGGGTTAGAGTACTATAAAGTCTTATTCTTTAATGATTCATTAACGACATTAAAGAGGTACTATAAGAAGAGAATTAGTGAATTTAAAACACCTTTTTAGAAGATACTTGACTTAAGTATCTAAGTTAATTTTACGTAACCATCTAACGTTTTACCGGTATTTAAGAAAGTGAGACTATATCCGAAATGGAACAGTCACTACCAAAAATTTGTTACCCTGTAATTGTTCACATTCCGATCGAGTCCGGAGTTCCCCCAAGTACGAAACCCAAAACGGGAGAAAGACGACAACCCCGGGTCTGAGGTGAACTTCGTCACCTTCGATCGGATGTCCGATTTTCTCACCTAGTCAGTCTGGTAGAAGATATAGCGGAGACGGTTAACGGGTCCGTCGGGAACTGGTTTAGTGGGTGACTAATGTCTACGTACTTACTCCGGTCGACTCAAGTCGGTTCGGAGTGGGTCTGTCTTCTCGTGGACCAGTCACGAACTCGATCTACTTACTGACAACAAAATTCAGGGTACTATCATTCCCACCAAGTAACGTTTTGTTTTTAATCGATTATGTCACTTACATTCTTACTTACTACCCCGAAGGGACCACCGAGTCACCATTTCTTATGCAGACGGTCACGTTCTCTACACCCAAGCTAGGGACCCAGTCCTTCTAAGGGGACCTCTCCCTTTACCGTTGGGTAGGGTCAGTAGAACGGACCCTTTAGGGCACTTGTCTCCTCGGACCACCCGATATCAGGTACCCCAGTGTTTTCCCAACCTGGGACGAATGCTGATTTATAGTTTCTTACTTACTATTCGTGTCTTCGCTCAAGTTCTCCCCTCTCGTCTGACAACGTCCGTCTCACTTACCAGTTTCCCAAGAAAACTTTCACTAGGAAGGGACCACCGGGTTCCTGGATCTAGGGTGTACGACGTTGATTCTGGACCACGGTGTATTTGTAAATTTTTTTGGCTTTGAAATATATGCTCTCGTCTTGGAAGTACGACTTAAACGATAAAATACCTCCTTTTCCTTTTTAGTATGAAATAAAAAAAGAGACATTCTCTTAGAAGGAGTACCCTACCTGTGTTCAAGAGTAATATGAATAAAGGATTAAATTATAGTTCAGAACCGGTTATTGACCAGTGTTAATAGTACTTTAACGTTTATTTTGAAAAGATAGTCCTCGTGTGTCCGAATGTGTGCGTACACGTGTGTGTGTCGTACAGTCTACGTCTTGACACGGAGGAGAATGTCCCAGTAAATAGACCTTCTGACGCATCACACCAGAAAAACTCGGTCTCGAGACAAATCACACCTAAAGACGGTTCTATTGAGAACCGTAAGAAGTTTCTAAAGAGAAGATTGTTCTCGTAGAGATATTACGTTATACGAAAGTTCCTCAACTTTATATTGGGACTATCTTATATTTCTATTGAGGAACATTATTTATTTATGTTGTGATAAAGGACAATAGGGACTCTTGTTTTGAATCTTTTGTCAAAAAATTTCAGACTAGTCTTTCTGTGTCCGAGGACTGTTATAAGACATTAAAGAAGGACAACGTGCTTTTATGTTTAATATCCTCTTTATATATAACTTTTTATTTATATATTAGTCTAACCTTTTGTTCTTCTCTACAAAAATCATCTAGTCTTCCTTTTATTCTAAAATGGTATGTTTCACTTTTGAGTATATCCTTTCCTGAAGATATTTTACACCCCTTAAAGGTCGGATGTCTCACCCTCTCCTGGATCGACTCTGTGATGTTTGTCTATTCGAGTTGTCCTCACTTAGTCAGACTCGTCTTCTTAGACCGTAAATCTACCCTCTCTCCCTGTTGTGAGTCCTCCTATCACTGGTTTTCATAACCTTTAACGAGGACAGGTCTTCCACCATACGAGACGGGTCGTTGTGTAGGACACGGGTGGACGACGAGAGTCTGGACTTCTCTGACGTCAGGTGGGGTAGACCTTCGTCTAGATACTTAGGGACTTTCCCGACGGGACACTTCTGTTTCATAAGTGTCTTAGTCCCGTTATCCTTTAGTCGTTCTTAGACGTTTATAAACTTACTTAGTCGTTGACTTTTTCCCCGTGGTTTACGGTGACTTTAGACTTTGACTCAATGCTACGATTTGCCATCTTCTAAACCCTTAATAATATCAAGGACAAGAGTCTGTCTAAATTCTTCTATAACATCGGTACCTTTGACGAGTTAATCTCTAGATCCTTTGAAAAATTTTAAATAAAAACTTTAATTGTTGATTGACTACAAAACTTGTCGTTTAATCTGTAACCATATTGTATTCAGTCGCCGGACTTTCTAATTCCAGACCTTAGGATGGTCTTTCGTCCTACTTTTCTGTTTTTTGTTTTAATACTCCATCTCTTCTTTTTAATTCCCCAAACTTCCTTGTTCGGTCTTCTCGGTTACAGATTATTATTAAAATCCTCTCTTATCTCACTTAACTCACCCTCGAGACTTCCGTTATAATCTTTTTATTTGGTGTCTTATTTCTTTTTGTAGTGAGTTCAACTTCTCCGGGTCGAGACACAATAATTGTCCTCTACATAGTCATCGTATTCGTACAGTTTTCAAACTTTTATTTATCTATATTTTCGATATCCTCCATGTACGATGGTTTTGTCTTGTCTTTTAGTCATAAAGATCCGTTCAAATCTTAACCTTTCGTAATTTACCTGTTCTCTATTAAAAAAAAAAAATGTTATGATGTGTTACACATCCAAGGAGTAAGGGGTTGGTTCCTGACCTGGGTGAGGGTGACTTAACCTTCGAGTCTCAGAATTCGAGGTTCAGAATTAGTGACCTGGGTTCTCTATAAAGTATAGTTATTTTCCTTATTGATTAATTGTGTTGTCAGTGTTTGTGATCCGGGAAATAAAGGATCGAAATCTTAAACACTTGTTTTTATTTATCTTCCTGTGTCAGAAAATTTCTTGAGTAGGGTTGACTATTGTCACTAATATAGACACCTCCTATCACTCTGAGCCAATTTATTATGAAAAAGATTGACATACAATGAACTTTAATAAAAAATTCAAGTTACATAGATACATAATCAAAACGTAAATTATGTGAAACTTTATTTCTAAAATGTGTATAAAAGAATAAGGTAGGAATCATCATGGAACTTATAAATTCGGTCCTTATTAAGGTTAGGACCGGTTTTAAAAGAGAAAGTGGGTAATTTTGGAACAAACAGAGATGGTGTATCTGAAATAGTGATTTAAAGAATAGAAAGACGTGACGACAACCCAACAATTTATTTGAAGTTAGTACATTGAAGTTAGTCTCATAGGACCTACTTTCTCAAAGAAAAAATTTTTTTAATAAATCGCAACGCGACCTAACTAATAATTTAATAAATTTAATAAAAAATTTTAATAAATCCCACACGACCCAATTAATAATAAATTTAAAAAATTTTTAATAAATCCCACGTGACCCAGGACCAAAAGAGGTCAACGTTACTCACCCCCGATGAGAGATCAATGTCACGCACCCGGAGAGGAACTCCACCGAAGAACACGAGACCTCGCGATCGAGGTCCGTACGTCCGAAGTCCTCCGTACCACGTAGCCGAATCGACGAGACGGCGCACACCCTAGGAGGACCTGTTCCCTAGCTTGGACACAGGGGACGTAACCCTCCAGAGTTGGCGACCTGGTAGATCCTTCAGGTTCCCTAGGAAGAATGTAAGATTATCGTATAATAATTATCATAAATCTTTATGACCAAAATTACTTATAAGTAATGCACCATGGTATACGTAATAAAGTAATTAGAAGAGTTATTGGAAAATCTTATTTATCAATGTCAAGGGTAAAATGTCTACTCTGTTGACTCCAAAATCCGTCTCATTTACTGAACAGGTAAATGACTCTCGTTTAAGCCTCTCGTTCATTCCTATCCTCCTTGGTTATAAACTTTCATTCAGACGAACTGAGTCCTGAGACTCAACATTAGTGACACTTGTCCAGACCCGAGCATCTTTGACGAGTGGTACAAAGTGACTAATTAGCTAATAAAGTACAGAGTACCTGTTAGGAGTCTAACGTTGTGGTGTACCACGTACTCCTCCCTCAACTTCGTCTCTTAGACTTCCCAGAATTACTTTTTAACATTTGGATTCATAGAACTCAAACTAATAAAATGACCACTCCTCTCACTCTCTCATCAGGTTCCAGTGTCTCGACCTGGGACTCTGTCGATTCTGCCCTTGGTCCGAGGGACCCTGGGTTCACGTCGAGACATCTTTCTTTGTAGTCTCCAGCGCCGAGGACGTCGAAGAACCGTCGGGAGGAAGTCGTAAGGAGGGGTGTCGGGAAGAAAGACGGGACAGGGAGACCCTATGGAACACCGCGTGGGAAGGTCAGAACCTAGGGGTAGTACATTTAGTGACACACCTCACAGAGATTCCCGTGGTATCCCTAAGTGATGATATCCACTGAAAAAAAATTCCACGATTTTATTTTTTACTAAGGGTCTCGTCTTACGTTCTGGTAGTCTATGAGTCTCTCAACGTCTCCCCTCTTTCGGTCTCTTATTAGTGTTTGGTACCTCCCTCTTGTCTCTTTAGGACTTTTCAAGACCTTCCGTCTTCTTACCCCTGATGTATACCCTGTCTTACCTAAGTCTACAGTCGTGCGTCTGACCTACCCTTGTTAAGGTCTTGGAAGACGACTCTATGGACCCGTCAAAGAGGAACACGAAAACACCAAAGAAACACATACTCGTCAGTGTGAATCTTTAATACCACAAATAGGTGACATCTTTGATATCAGTCTGGATATTTCCTTTTACCGAAAAAGAAAAATAAATTAAAATTTTACAAGATAAATTCGGTACATAAAGTTTACATATCTTCTGAAAGTTTTTACTTCGTTACTTCTGGACGTATGGAAAACAGATCTAAACGGTTTTCATAATCCAACCGGTTTATAAGTAAACAAAAAAAAGTATTTTACAATACCTTTTTTGACTTGAAAAACAGGTTGGGTTATAAAACGGAGTGTAAAGATACATAAAAAAGGACAAAGAAAATAAAAAAAAATTAGAACGACTTGGTGAAGTCTTGAAGTCTGTAGTATTGGGAAATGGATATTTATGAAATCGGGTGTATAGGATTCTTCTTCCCGTAAGGGAAGACATTAATGTTATGGTAATAGTTTAGGACCAATAAAATGATATAACTATTCTATACTAATAGTTTATCTATCGAGGATAAGTTTAATGTCGTTAAGAGAGTTAACACAAGAAAGTAGAGACCAGTTTGTAACGTATATCAACTGTAAAGAGAAATTAGACCTCATCAAGGAGTCGGGCGGAAACAAGAAATGCTGGAACTGTAAAACTTCTCCTACTAAACCAAAACAGACCGCAAAAGAGTACTACTCTCAGTAAGTCATAAATGCCGTCCGTACGGTGTCTTCACTCCGACCCGGGTTTCCTTTGCCGAAATTAGTGTTATAAAAATATCCTACAAGGAGGACAGTCTATGTGACAAATAACTCAAGTTCCTCATACCACGATTTACTGTACCCTAATCGATATTTCGTTTGGGTCTTCTCTCTTGTGTGTGAGTTTTCCGTCCAGGGCGGAAACTCACATAAAAGTTGACGCAAGTCATACCTTTCGTTGAGTGGGAGATATTCTATTCTTCAGCGAGTCAGCACAGGCTGAGAAGCACTGGAGTACCTGATATAGGATGGTCCGAGGAGACACTTACCTTAAAAGGTCCGTTCTCTTGACCTCACCCAACGGTAAAGGAAGAGGTCTTAAGTGAGAGATGGGTTCAGTATAATGTGACTGGAGAAACAAAGATGGTATTATTGTAGTGACTCGTCGTAAGAGATTCCTTCCTTCCCTTCCCAGATGAACCTTATAATAAGGGACAAAATTAACCAGGTATTTGTTTTTTGAACCTTGAAAGTCGTGGTTTGTATCATTAAAGGGAAACCTTAGTAATTAGGAGTTTCCTAAAGTTCTCAATCTTATTAAGGTAGTTGAAGATTAAAGAGAGGTGAATTTAAATTATTTGCTACTCCACTCTATAGTGTAAATTACTATCGGTGCAGTAATACATAAATGTCCCACAAACACAATTCCCGTGCAAGGCAGGCTCTTCGCGTATTATGACGCAAGACTTCTGCCTTTTGGCGGAGGAGACGACTGACCAAAGACAAAAGGTTCGCACAGGAGAAAGGTACGTGGGCGGTGTGGGAAGGTTCGGAGACGGTAGGATGAGTTCTGAGAAGACCAAGGACTGACGTAGGTCGTGAGAACGAGGGGTGTTAAGCCAAAAGTGGGTCGTCCGTAGTGCTGAAGGGATTTTACGTGGAGTGGAGTGCGAAAAGACGGACTATGACTAGTCACTGAAGGAGAAATAACGTGACTGAATTTTGGGTCTGCGGGATGGTGTCCGTTGTCCTGACAGGGAACATGGGAAGGGACGGAGAGGACGGGAGCAGAGGAGACAGTCGGTCCAGGTCGGGGTAATTGAGAAGACAAGGAACTCACTCGGACAGAGGAGTGGATTCCCGTAACCTTAGACTAGAAAGACGAACCTTAGACGAAAGAAACTGAACCAGGAACTCCCAAGGAAGAACTGTAAACCCAAAGTCGAGTTTACAGTGGAGTAGTGTCTCCGAAAGTTTGCATGACCTCAGGGTGTTCGTTGTTTAATTTAATCAAATTAGTCAAGTACTAAAACGAAAATTTCGACAGGTTCACTGCGATTATACTTAGAACTTATCGACATGATTACGTTACTTCTGTCAATATTTTTTACCGGTTACACCAACTTTTTCGTAAACACCCTTAGTCACATAAACATAGAATTAAGACCGAGATGATGGAAGATCGAAAAACCGGAACTCTTTGGAGTCACAGGAGTAGATGTATTATCCCGTCCTCTTGATAGCCCAACCGGTTTTTCAAGTAAACCCAAAAAGGTATTGTAGAATGTCTTCTTGGACTCACTTTAAAATCCGGTTGGGTTATAGATTACGTATCCCAAACGGCTATATTCTTTATTGTAAAATTTCCACATATAATTTTCTCTTAATTTTCTTTATCACATAGTTTTAACATTCTTTACCAGTTCCGGTTTAATTGCACGAACCTATACGTGTTACCCCACTATTTTGATAAAAAATTTTATTTAAACAACTAAATTTTATAATTGATTAAGTAAACCGACACGACCCAGAAGTCGCGACGGGTCCGAAAAGAGACCCACATCACTCTCCCCCGGCGACAGACCAACGTCACGTGTCCGAAGAGTGACACCACCGAAGAAAACAACACCGCGTACCCCGAGATCCGACACACCCGAGTTCTCGACGTCAAGACCCGAGATCTAGTGTCCGAGTCATAGACATCACGTAACCGAATTGACGAGGCATCGTACACCCTGGAAAGGTCTGGTCCCTAGTTTAGGGACAGAGGACGTAGCCGTCCACCTAAGAAATGGTGGCTCGGTAGTCCCCTCGGACTATTTCCATGAATTTTTCACAAACGATACTTTCAGTTCTATGTATAAACATGTGTACATATGTCTACGGTACAAGCATCATTACAATAAATGTCATCGGTTTCAGTCTTCGTTGGGGTCACAGGTAGATGTTTTACTTACCCATCTGTTCTTCCTTTAGGACTTTGAACGACATTGGACCTTCTTTGAATTTCGGTACTACGATTCACTTCATTCCTGTTTACGACATACTCAAATATGCTTTCTGGATCTTATCAGTCTAAGTATCTCTGGCTTTCCCCTAACACCAACGTTCCATGATCCCCCTCCCCCTGGACCCCATAACAAATTACTCCTGTCTTAAAGTTGTTCCTTTCTACTTTTTCCAGACATCTACCTCTCACCACTACCAACTTGTTTTTACATTTGCATACATTACGGCGACTTAACGTGTGATTTGTACCATTTAAAACACGATAATATAAAATGGTGTTAAAAATTCTTCAATTTTGTTACTAAAACAAAACACCCCTTTCCTTTGTTCTGTAGGACTAACCCTACTCTGTACACCCGCCTAGGTGTTAGTGGTCCCTCCAAGACAAGTAACTCCACGCACCACAAGTGTTCCCGTAAACGAAATATTATCAAGTAACAGACAAAATAAACTAAAAGATACAAAATAAAATATCGTTTTTCCAAAAAAACTTTATTTCCTTATTATATATTTTGTGAACCTTAGCACGAGTCGCATCTCTGTCGGGAGGTGTGTGCACTCAATAATAACGGCAATGAGACACTTGGTAGAGACAGAGTCGGAGAGAGGTGGGTGGAGGTGGTGGTGGAGGGTCGTGCCACTAGTCGATTTAATTACCACTGTCGTGACCTGGGTCTCTCGGACGGACTGAGTTGGACTCCGGAGGATCGGACTACCTTCTCCGTTTTTTGGGGTTCGACCCGGAGTCACGACCCTCGTCTACCCTTAGTATACCCCAGTACCCCACCGTAGTCAACCCCACGGAAGAGTCCCCCTTCCTCCCTCTGGTACGGATAAGATTTGTCTTTCTTCGACTCAATTAGAGGTCCCATGTAAAAGACAAAGTCGCGAGGTACGAGTCGAACCTACTCCCCGTACTTTTAACCACTGGTTAGACTCTACTCCTCGATTATTTATGCAGTCCAATAGTCACGACCTCCGTAAGTCTCGTTTTTCTTTATCGGAACTTTTTAATTACTCCAAACCTTCCTGTGTCCCTTCTACCGTTCCCCTACCGAAAGGTCCTCGGTTGTAGTTCTCCTTGCCCGACCGTATAATATTAACCACTTTTCCGGTCGACCGTGGTCTCCCTGTGTGCCCCCTATAGTCCAATCTGTCTAGCGGACCTCGGTCTGCGTCCTACCGGAACCTAAGTCCATCTCTTTAAGCGTAGACTTTACTACCCTATATCCCCCAGGTTCCCTTAAAAAACTCGTCTACATTACTTTTCTAAAAAAAGTCGTCGACGGGAGTTCTTTCCACCTTCCCCGACCACTCCCTGTTCGAACACTCTGTGTTCTCTCTGAATAAACCCTTCTTTTAGTTGTTCTGAACTATGGATTGACCTATACTCCTTACTCCTTTTTTATAAAGATCAGACGTAATTCCTTCTACTCGGCACAGGCAGTGTTCTAATCTCAGATAAAAGAAAAGACCCAGGATCTGTTAGAGTTGAACGTGACGTGTTAACTTAGTAGATCACTTCACTCACCTGAGCGAGTCAGCACAGACTGAGACACGCTGGGGTACCTGACATCGGGTGGTCCGAGGAGGTAGGTACCCTAAAAGATCCGTTCCCAGGACCGCACCCCACGGTAAAGGAAGAGGTCCCCTAGTTTGGGCCCAGAGGGTGTGACGCCCGTCTACGAAATGGCTGACTCGGTGGTCCCTTAGTAGATCTCTGACATAGTTTTATGTCTAACTAAGTCACATAGACCCCGTTTAAGAGGTAACAAAAAGACCGGTACGGAGTGTAGTACCCCCTAGAATCAAAAGGTAGGTCCCCAGTTTGGGCGTGGGGGACGTAACCTTCGTGTTCAGAAATAGGTAAACTGGAGTTCCCTTCAGGGTCTTAAGAGGTAAAGATTGTCTAAGGGACCATCGACTCTACCATTTCTTAGACGGACGTTACGTCCTCTGGGTCCAAACTAGGGACCGAACCCTTCAAGGGGACCTCTTCCCTTACCGTTGGGTAAGATCATAAAAACGGACCCTTTAGGGTGTCTGTCTCCTCAGACCGCCCGATACGGGGTACCCTAGCGTTTCTTAGGCTGTGTTAACTCACTGTAAGTGCAAGTGTGTTGTCCAAGAACCTACGACGACCAGGTGTCTAGTTGGTATGAAACTCTATGTTTCAAAATTTTATCAGTAAAGGTTTAACTGTCACGTGTCTCAGAAAACCCCTCGAAATTTTGTAAGTTTGTCGGTCTGGTCTGGGGAAGTCAGTCGTAGAGACCCACCACTCGATATCAGTAGTTCCAAAGATTTCGAGAGGTCCTCCAAGTGTGGGTGTCGGATCCATTTGACCCGAAATCAGGAAGACCTAACACCTCCAATTTCATTGTGTAAATTTCAGAAGTTTCCAAAGAACCTATATAAGAGGTCCCTTTTACTGAACTGACTCTAAGAAACACGTCACCAAGTTATTAATCGGATAAATTTGGACACACGTGGGTTATTAGATATTGTTGTTTTTAGTTTAACAGGGAATTTTACTTCCATGGGCTCGTTTTATTGACCACCATCCAGCAATTCCGACGACGTCGTTCGTGTAAAGAAAATTGACGTACCACCCTCTACAGAATGTTACGGACGTTTCGACACACTAAATACTTGTACTTACGTACCACGTCTTCGACGACTTAGTGGAGTCGAGTAGTTTCTTCGAAGAGGCTCCCGATAAAACTTCTGAGGGACGACCCAACAGTCAGGTGTAAAGACATGTAGGTAGAGACTTACCGGTCCGGTAACGAGGGTTGAGGTGTCCAAGGACCTGAGTCGAGGGGCAATCAGAATGGCACGACGTCTGTGTGTGCCCGTTCAGGATATGGAACTTCGTTAATTCCAGGAAATGTTGTCTGACGTTTAACACCAACACTTTCTCCCGAAGTGGGTCTCGAAAGAGGGTCGTGGAACCCTAAATATCGTTCACCGATATTTAGAAAGAAAGAGGACCCGTCATCTTACTGTTTTACGGGTACGACCCGTCTCTTTAAATCCTCCGCCCCGGATCTGGGAGTGAGTCGTGTGTTCGGGAAAGTTAGTCTAAAGACGACCCGTCGGACCGTAACTCTACGTCTCGCTCTCGTCAAGAAGGGATCACGTGTCTCTCCGTCACACCATAG
Source organism: Capra ibex (assembly GCA_006410555.1). NCBI lineage: Eukaryota > Metazoa > Chordata > Mammalia > Artiodactyla > Bovidae > Capra > Capra ibex. The sequence goes on along the minus strand of SJYO01045292.1, from coordinate 9,121,162 downwards.
TACGGTTCTCGGAGTCACGTCCTTGGTGCCCCGGACAAAGAACGAACTCAGAACACAAAGTCGCCGGTCTCAAAGGAGTTAATATTCAGACCTTAATCTACCGAAAGAAACACTCTAATAATACCAGTCTCCATATGACCATTTACAAATTGTTGATAGTCGTACCGTTTTTTTGGGACTGAACATGTTAAACGGGTAAAGGTACCACATTTATAGGGGTCAGACCGGACAAAGTTTGATGGTTGGACACCCCTGTACGACAATACGTCATAAAGGAGGTAAGTCTATGTTGTCTGTATTTAAGTTCCTGTGTCTATTATCATTATCATTATCATTTAATTATCATTTTATTAATCCTACATAACTCAAAACGTTTCAGTAGTAGAAAATTCTTATATTACAAAGTAAAATTCAATTGTATCGAATTAAAACATCGAGTTACGGTGTTAAAACCTGCTATTTCTTAGACGGATACTACCGTCCTCCGGACCCAAACTAAGGACCCAGTCCTTCTAGGGGACCTCTTCCTTTACCGTTGGGTGAGGTCGTAAAAACGGACCTCTTAGGACACTTGTCTCTGTGGATCACCCGATGTCAGGGACCCCAACGTTTCTCAGTCTGGACTACCTCACTGATTGTGTATGTATCGAATTAAAAATTATTACCTACAGGATTTTTAGTCGAGTGTTTTAAGGATTTTAAAATTCAACCGAGAGTGTTCGGCCGTCTTCTACCAAGGTCCTTACAGGGCCTACACTATTAAGTTATTTTGCTGTACATTTTTGTAGATCGTATGAGTAGTCCGCAAACAAACGATCCCGACAGTATTGTTTTAGTGTCCACCCCTCTGATTGTTCTCTTCAAATGAAGAAGTGTCGAGACCTCGGACCTCTGGGTGCAAATTCCACGACCGTTCCAGCAAAGAAGGACTCCGGAGAGCCCGAACGTCGACCGTCGGAGGAACGGTACAGGGGTGTACCCGTGAGGAGGACGACCGTGTCGGGACCACAAAGAAGGAGAAGAATACTCCTGCGGCTAGGTCGACTAAATCCCGGGGTGCGAACACTTAAGTAAATTGGAGTTAATAGAGAAATTTCCCGGATGGAGGGTTCTATCAGTCAGTATAACTCTTACCCGAAGTTGTATCTTTGACCTCCTCCAGCCACCTGTACTCACTCAGTCATCGTCGTAAACCATTTATGTCCAACATATATTTGTCTTTTCGAAGTTGTTACTCGTCTCTTCCTGAGTAGAGAAGAAAATGTCCATACTGCAGGGAATCTCGAGAATACAACGACAAGTCAGCGACTCAGCACAGGCTGAGAGACACTGGGGCACCTGACGTCGTACGGTCCCAAGGGACACGAAGTGGCAGAGGACCTCAAACGAGTTCAAATACAGGTACCTCAGTCACTCCGGTAGGTTGGTAGTGTCGGAGACAACGGAGGAAGAGGAGAACGAGAGTTAATAAGGGTCACAAGGATCCCAGAAAAGGTGACTCAACCGAGAGGGATAGTCCACCGGTTTCACAACCTTGAAGTCGTAGTCAGGAAGGTTACTTATAAGTCCCAACTAAAGGAAATCCTAACTGACCAAACTAGAACGTTAGGTCCCCTAAGAGTTCGTAGAAGAGGTCGTGGTGTCAAGCTTTCGTAGACCAAAAGTTGTAAGTCGGTTGAGACTACACACCAGGTTGAGAGTGTAGGTACGTGCTGATGACCTGTTTGGTATTGAAACTGATCTGCCTGGAAACAGCCGTTTCATCACAGAGACGAAGAATTATACGACAGATCCAAACAGTATCGAAAGGAAGGTTCCTCGTTCTCAGGAAATTAAGTACCGACGTCAGTGACCACCGCCACTGAAACCTTAGCTTCTTTTATTTTAGACAGTGACGAAGAGGAAGATAAACGGTACTTCACTACCCTGACCTACGACATTGGAATCAAAAAAAAATTACAACTTAAAGTTCGGTCGAAAAAGTGAGAGGAGAAAGTGGGAGTAGTGCTCCGAGAAATCTAGGATGTCCATTTCTTTTCTGAATCCGATACGTTTTTATGTGAAACGGACCTCCAGACTGGAGTGGAACGAGAGGCCGAGTACACGTATACCAGGTCATTTCATATTTCCCGACATGGTCACCTTATAACAACAACACCAATCAATAAAGGAAAGACGGAACCGACCAACGAAATCATGTTTGATTTTAAAAAGAGATTGACGGGAATCCCTACAGCACGCGTGTCATCAGATAGTACCCATTCAGGTAATACCCACATATTAATGAATCCAAAACACGAAAGATTAAGAAATACGGATCTCCGATACTTCGTACCTCCAATACTCAAGTTAGAGATTTAGGTCTTACGGACCTAAACTTAGAGTCGAGGTGTCAATATAACACACAAAAAAAAATTGAACCTATTTGAAAATAAATATATGGTTTTCTTTTGGTTATAAATGAATTTCAGTGGATTAGGTATAAAGGTTGTCACTTTCACAAATAAAACATGTATAATGTAAAAGTGTAGAGTAATGTCAACGGTGTTTTCAATTTCGGTAGTAGGTTTCTGGTGGTCCTTATGTTAGTAGTAAGTTTACAAATCCAAATAAATCGAAGGACATCGTTTCCTTTCGTATGGGGTTTCTTTGGTGTCTGAAGACTCATTCTTCCTTAATCCTATCCTAACGTCACCCCAACCCGAACAACACTCATAAAGATCCTTCAAACTTCCTTCAACCTCCACTGTCAAAACCTACTCTGGACAGTCATAATCGCCTAGTACGTCACTGACCCGTAGTCTTAGTAAAAATAAACCTCCTGTTCTTATAATTCCGTTCCGATTTCAACGTTCACTATTTCTTTGATATCAGCGAACAGAAGTAGCATTCTTCTCACAAGTCAGTAGAAACACAAAGATCTCACAGGATCAGAAACAGAATAAATTTTATAACAGTGTGACACTTGAATAGACTACTAGTACATATAAGAAACTCGTCACAAGTAAAGTTGACCCTAGTAATGTCGGATAACGGAGGACCCCACAAAGAATGTTCATAGAGTTTTATCGTAAGAATAGTGATGAATCTTTATTATAAATAATTTGTCCGTTGACAAATTATGGACTCATATAACACTAATAGTAAGGTACTATATACATCCAGTTTAGTATGAGATGTTGAATTTGAAAATGTCACGACGTACAGCTAATATATAGTTACTTTGACCTTCTTTTCTTTCCGAACTCATTTCTTTGTATACGTTATGGTAAAGTGAGGATAGAACACTCTATATGTGTGTATATAATAGTACTATTCACATGAAGTTATGTTAACACCCAAACATAAAGTAAAAAACGTAAATTTTTGTAATAAGACTCTTTCTTAAATATCCAAAGAAGGTTGACAGTTTCTTTGGGTACCTAAAGTCTTCAAATTCTCGTAGACTATCGGGTTGAGACTAAGATCTTCAGCCCTTTGTACACGTTCTTCTGTTCATCGAAAGGACTTCAATATGGCTTTCAGTCCCCGTTTCGTTCCTAGTTCTAGGTGAAGAAAGGGGAGGAACGATCACGACGACGTTTTAGCGAAGTCAGCACAGGCTGAGACACACTGGGGTATCTGCCGTCGGGTGGTCCGAGGGGGTAGGGACCCTAAGAGGTCCGTTCTTGTGACCTCACCCAACGGTAAAGGAAGAGGGAGGAATCCTCCGTCGTTTACTTTCACTTTTTTCGTGTCCGAAACCTCTGGTTATCTGGTCGTAAACAACCCTATCATTATGACAGAATCGAACCCAGAGGAATTCTTATTTTGTGAACCGTTTTGAAGGAGAGTTACAAAATAGTTCCCCACGTTGGGGTCCCACGGTTCTCCCTTCTCCTTTCTTTTCACTCTGACTCTACCTTCCTTTCGCTTGTGGTCCTCAACCTAATGATTCAAGCGACGTTCTTTTTCGTCTGTCGACAAGTCAGTACTCCTACGGGTGGTCGTTGTTTCGTAGTTTCAGTGTCATTCTCTCTTCTGTGACTCCCCTGTGGTTCAGGGTGTAGTTGTCGGACCTTGTACGACAGAAGGGTGGGGGTACCATCCCCTTGTGTCCCTTTAAACCATTCTTGTGTACACATTCAATTGTCCTCTATTCAACTACCACCGTTGTTCTAAGAGGTAGTCCTCTATAAACCTTGAGTCTTTTAAACCTTTCCACGCATTTAACCTGGACTGAACTTAGTGAGAGAATATAGTAACAACAACCCTAGTCTTTATCTCGTGACTCGATTTTTTGTTTAGGGGTTTAACCTTATACGTTACATTAACGTCGTGTGCGGGCGAGACACAAGAAAGGTGGCATTGAATCTTCAAAGGGAATTACTGGAAAGGAGTTCTTCCTTGAGTCTTACACTGTCAGAGAAGGAATTTTCACCGGAAGTCTGTACCAACGTGTAACTTTAATCGACCTCTTAAAATTCTTTATTACTACTGACCCAGGGTGGGACCACTAAGACCGAGACAACCAAACACCAAATTCGACCCGTAGTCGGTTAGAGTTTCCTCCCAAACCCAATACTAACGTGAACGAATTAACTGTTTGACTGTCGAGCCTCAAGAAATCACCTAGAATTAAAATAAGAAATCAAGTTAAGAGATATAAGGAACCTAAGTAAAATGAACTTTTAAGGTGAGACTAACGTGGAACAGACACCGGATCCGACTTTCAAGGGACTGTAAGAATGACAAGGAAAGATAGAGGAATAGACACAGACTTCCGTGAGTCCCTACCCCGTTCTCCTGGAGTCCTTCGTCAAAGACGGACATAGGTGAAGTATCGCACGTTACGTGAGTTGCGACGGAAAAGAAGGTAGTGACGACAGACAGACACGTACGTTTACAGGGTGGACGACTAACTCTGGGACGAGATCCGTAAAGTCATCCTTATTTAGATTTCGTAATCCCCGGTAACGGCTATCTTCCAGTGAACCGTTACTTTCCCTGTTTAGAGATTCCAATAGTCCTTTTAACTCTTAAGTCCTATGGATTTGAGTATTCTAGAGTCTGAAATCCCTCTTCTCCCACTCAATGAACCTGGTTAGGAGAGGTGTAACATATTCAAGAGAAGATGTTGTAAGAGCGTCTATCGCTTACTGTTTCGTAAAATAAATACATTTATTCCAATCCCTGAAGAAACACCAGGTCACCAAATCTGGGGCGAGAAGGTTATGTTCCCCACGTCTCAACTAGGGACCGACCCCTTGATTCTAGGGTGTACGATACACCACATCGGTTTTTTATATTTTATTTAGTCTTAGTGTGTCGAAATTTTTTCGTTCAAATTCGGGGTTGAAAAGTTTTTGTATGGATCACCTATTTTACGTCTGGTCATCTCCAGGACTACTTCAAGTGGTCCACCACTTTCACTTTGACAATCAGTGAGTCTGAACAGGCTGAAAAAGTTGAGGTTCGGACGGTCCGAAGAGACAGGTACCTTAGGAAGTCCGTTCTTATGACCCCACCCAACGGTAAAGGAAGAGGTCCCCTAGCTCGGGTCCAGAGAACCTCATGTCCGTCCAAGAAATGACACCCTTGGTGGTCCCTTCGGTGTGGTCCACCATCACTAGTCTCACGTCGTTTCGACCCCAACACTCCTCTTCGCGGGTTCTGCGACGTTCACACGGATGTTTACGTCCTCCGGTAATAAGTCCTCTACACGTTTCTCAACGGAAAAACGATAAGTTTTCCGTGGTTTTAACTTTTTCTGTGTACAAAGGGTAACAAGTAACGTCACGATAAATGTTATCGAATCTTGTACCTTCTTTGGATCTACAGGTAGTCGACTACTCACCTGTTTCTTCAACACCACGTATATGTGTTACCTTATAATGAGTCGGTATTTTTCCTTTCGTAAACTCAGTCAAGACTGCTCCACCTACCTGGATCTTGGATAATATGTATCACTTCACTCAGTCTTTCTCTTTCTATTTATAATATAAGGTTGTGTATAACTTAGATCTTCTTACCATGACTTCTTGAATAAAGGTCCCGTCGTTACCTCTTTCTCTGTGTCTGTTATTCGAATACCTGTACCCTCTCCCCTCCTCTCCCACTCTACGTACCTTTCTCATTGTACCTTTGAATGTATTGGAATAGATTTTCTCTATCGGTTATCCTTAAACGACATATCGAATCCTTTGCGTTTGTCCCTGAGACATAGTTGGATTTCCCCACCCTACCCCTCCCTCAGTCCTCCCTCCAAGTTTTCCCTCCCCTATATACATATGAATACCGACTAAGTACAACTCCAAACTGTCTTTTGTTGTTTTAAGACATTTCGTTAATAGACAGTTACTTTCTTATTTAAAAATTTTTCCGTAAAAGAGTAAACTTCACAACTTCTCTAGTTATACGATATCACTGACTCCGTAAGTCTCCGAGTTCCGCGTTATCTCCTACTGACGGGGGGGGGGTGGGGGGTGGGGGTTTATGTGTCTAGTTTTAGTTTCGACATCAGGACACATACTCTCGTCTCTGAACCCTTCAGGAGTTTCGTGCTTGAATCGGAACGAGGGCTCTCTCTGCCTTCCAATAACAACCAAGTCTCCTACTCTCTTTTGTAGTTTCAAACTTTTGTTTGTAAGTTTGAAATCTTATCAATAGACGACGTAGGTCTAGTCATTCTGTATTAAAGAAAAATAAGAGGTGAACCTTTATTGTAAGTTTGGTCTACACCTTTATCTTCTCTCCAGCTGACCGTATCGTGTCAAGGGCGGTGGGGAAGGTGTAGGCGCAGGAATCAAACGATAAACCTGTATTCTTCAAATACGCCCCCGAAGGCGTCACCGAGTCGCCATTTCTTAGGAGGACGTTTCGTCCTCGGCGTACTCTACACCCGAGTCAGGGACTCGGTCGTTCTAGGGGACCTCTTCCCGAACCGTTGGGTGAGGTCATAAGAACGGACCTCTTAGGGTGCCTGTCTCCTCCGACCACCCGATGTCAGGTATGGCAGTGCGTCTCAGTCTGTACTGACTTCACTGAGTCGTGTGTACGTCTTCGTAAACGTTTCAAGTGGTGGGAAATAAAAAGAGTATTGTGACTTTGTTCGAAAAACCTCATGGATGTCACGAGTCGACTGATACCATTCCTCCCACTAACTTTGTGTAGAAATGATAAAATTATAAGTTAAGTCAAGTTGGACACTTGAGTCGAAAACCGACCCGGGGACCCACGGGTCGACAGGGGTACAGACCCTGATAGGACCAAACCCGAGACTTTCAGGACGTAGGACTCTTGGAGAGTGAGAGTCCGTTTGACCCTGTCAACCAGTGAGACCCGTGACTCCTTTACTGGTTTCTTTCTTTACAAAGATTTGAATTCCTTAAATGTTGAATTGAATCTAAATTTTAATTCCTCAAATGTTGAATCTAAAAGAATTTTTCTTTGCTTTAGACATGTAATATGACTGTCGTTAAGTTCTTTCACACTAATTATTTTCGAATGACACACTAGATATACCTTATTATAACTTTTCCCCCGATACCTTCACGAATACTTTTATTCACGAAGTTTCCTTCCTCTCTACTCAATCGAAACTGCAAGAATCTCAAAAGTTCACAACTCAGTTCATAAATAACTCCCCGTTTGTCACGGTTACAGTTTGTTCCCTGTGGAGACGGAGCTCTGCACCAAAGATCAGAGACATGGTGATTAGGAGGGTGATAACACTCTTTTAGTGAATTTGAGAGACTTAAGACCAAAAGTATAGATATTTTACCCACAATATTGGAATAAACAGACAGAGAATTCCTACAACCCTCCGAGTATACTCTACTCATCATATATATCCTTGTAAAACTTTTGATATCTTACGTTATGTTTAAATTCCCCCATCCATTACAAAAATAATATTAACGACTACCTATTATTTAGGTGTCCCACCTAAAGTCACCAGATCTTGATACAACCGGTTATGTTGTATCGGTGATCACAAATAAACTTAAATTTAAAGTCAATTAGTTTCGATTTAAGTTTACATTTGAAAACAACGAGTCAGTGGGATGAGTGTAAGGTTGACGAACTATTGATATGGACCGACCTCGAACGAGATAACCAGTTATGTCTCTTATAAAGGTAATGACGTCTTTCTAAATGACCTGGTTCGACTAGATCTTTATTTACTAACTTTAAAATATAGAACTTATACCATTATGGCACAGAAACTCCACCCTGCAAAGACATAGTATCGCCCTTCCAATATTACTGGGGCTTGGGAGACCCGTGTTAGTCCAACTTCACCGATACTGAAGACAAGTTACCTACCAAGTCAAGACAGAGAGAAGACCCATGTACCACCGTACGATGAAGGATCTCGGGGTCCACCAGCTAACCGTTGGTACTAGTTAAGACCCGTTATTCGACACTCGTGTTGACTACATACAGTGACGATCCAACTTGTAAATTAGTAATAATAATAACCAACGTGACGTTCCAAACACCCTAGAATCGAGGGGTTGGTCCCTAGCTTGGAAGTGCGAGCCGTCACTTTCGTACGCCAGGATTGGTGACCTGGTGGTCCCTTGACGGCTCGTGAATCATCGACTACCTTTCTGTAGGTCCCACGAGAGAGGGGGAGAAAGAGGAGAACATATCAATGATCTTTGAAGGGTCTGTCACCGACAACTGGTAGGACCCGGGACTTCCCTCTGATCTTCTTGTTTCCGTCTCCAGTAAAGGGTCGACTGGGAACTCCCTGTGTGTCTTCCCCGTCACTTAGTCGGAAACGAACACATTCGGTGATCTTAAATCCCTGACAAACAATAGAACCGTACCGAATCGGATAGGACTGACTATGTAAGCAGAACTACTTTCTTGTCTTTCTCTGTATTACCCAATCTAAAGACTAGGATCAATAAGAGATCGGGTCTAGTAAGTGGTTGTGTTGGTGTGTGTCTGGGTTTACGTGAACATTATTTTTGTCTTGTTTTGTTCTTTCCGCGTCGTGTCGGGGTGGATGGGTGTTTGCGTACGTTCGACGTGACAGGCAGAAGAAACGGTTCTCTTCTAAGTTTCGTTAAACATTGGACAAATGGGGTCGAGCTAAAGTCTTTATCTCATACTACAAGGGTAAAAGAAAATACTCCGAGACCTATAATAGCACAGTACTCCCGAGTCTAACTACAATGACCTTAGACTCAAAGGGTCCCGCCCGAAGTATGGGACAAATGATTCTATAAATGGGACAAATGGAGAACAGAACCAGAGACGTTAACAGTTTCCTCCTTCGTTCTTCCTATCAGAAGAGTTCACTCTACTAAAGGGGAGGTGATTCCTTCCCACCCTACGGAACTCAATTACCGTCTTCCATGAATTAAAAACTTCTTACCTTCCCTTATATAACCAAGTTTAATATGTATAAGACGACGGACTAGGGTTTCGTTTCTAAGGTAAAATTCTGCGGTCAGTCGTTAAATCGAAAACTTTGTGTAGTACATGATATGATTTCTCCACGGTAATCCTTTTGAAATACTTCTTTGACGTGTTTAGAATAGAAAGATACGTTTATACAACTTCGTAGGGGTACCTGTTCCTACGTTATGAGATGGACTACGCAGAGAAGGACAAGTGGTCGTTACGAGTTGGGCCGTAGATGGGCGGTAAAGGTGGGGTGGGGGAGGAAGGTGAGTTAAGACATTTCGTGCCTCGGACAACCGTCCCAATAGACGATAGTATCGATACCTCTCAGGTGTTCTTTTTCCTTCCATGAATGAAGCTCCCGTGACACGGTTCGCGAGGGATGTACTCGAAAAGAGGAAGTGTTCTGAGACCTTCTCATCGACAGTATTAGAGGTGAGAGGTGTCCTCTTTTGATTCCGAAACTCTGTAACGGATTGTACAGACACCATCTGAGTGTTGAGTGTATGTGGACGACTGCAGTTTAGTCTCCGTAGACAACGGAAACCGGACCAAAAGAGGCCGACCTCTTCGTTTGTCGGGTGTGCCTCGTCGTGTCTTTCCGATCTCACAAACGTGTGGACCCTCATCAGGGACCCGGTGTGCCTACAGTCACCTATTTCCGAGGTCGAAGGAGAGGACACACCCCACTACGACTCCGTACGAGACGTGTCGTGGGACCTCAGGGGGTTGTCCTTCCTCTGTCAACGGGTATCGTCATTTAAAGAGTAAGGGCATGGAACAGCTCCACAGGAAGGGGAGGGGAGGAGAGAAGGGGTAAGACATACACACGAAGGACCTTCGTGGAGGGGTCCAATGATGAACGGGAGTTCTGAACAAGAGTCTTGGAGGAAAGTCTATCCTGGGTTGCAATCTGTTACATTACTTGTTTACGATCTCGGTTCTAAGTTTAAGTAAACTGAGTTATAAAAGATGTAGTTCGTCCTCTCTCTTGAAAAGTATACCAGAAAACAGAGGTGAGGTCCGACAACACCACCTGTGAGGTGACCGGTCTAATCTCGTCCCCCAGTGGCAGGTGTGGGTCCTGGGGACAGCAGGGGTCCCGGGACTGAACTAGGAAGGTTTCGTTGTCGGAGTCTTTCTGAAGAACCGGGAACTCGTAGACCCTTCTACCCATAGTACTGTCTGTCCATAGTAAAGACTCTTAGGTACTTCTCAAACCTCCCTTCCAAAGACCTTTGACCTGTATACTGAGTACAGATTTGCCGGTCGCGTCAACCCTTCCTCTTTACAGTGAGACGAGTGTGGACAAAGGAGCATCAGTGTCGTGTCGACGTTACGGTGGCTGTCACCGTAGACGTAAACGGGCGAGACCAGTCCCCGGTCTTTGGGTCACTGGATACCAACCTTAGAGGGACGTTCCTACTTCAAGGAAATGTCCAGTTAGCGTCGTTCAGTAAAGTTCTTCCTTCCTAATGGGTTTGATAACTTCTTACTAATGGAAAGTGACATCGGAAATAACAACTGTGGAGCGGGTTAAATTAGGATGATCAGTTCAGATCAACCCTTTTGGTGGCGACACTGACGGAAGTGTTTCTTACCCGTGTAGTCCCGGTTCTCGGGTCGGTGGTCTCTTCCCCCGTAACGGACCGTGTCAACCCTGGTCTGAGCTTTGAATTATTTATGTGTCCTTTAAATCAGTTCCAAAATGAAATTCTGACCACTCAACGCACTTGATTCCAGTCGATTAGATCAAAAACTTTTTCTCCCTACTATCCTTCTCCACTACTCTTTATCGGTCTTCGTACAGTCAAGTGTCTACAGACGACGGAACTATAGGAACTCTAAGAGAGAAAGATGTCGATGGGAAAAGGAAATTTTTTTTTTTAGTACCCTCATATCAACTGAATTTTACAACACAAGGGACAAGGAAGTATAAGTTTTTTACTAAATTTTACCGAAGTATAATTTTCACCAAACACTGTAAATTTTTAGTAAATTCATCTAGAATTTTAAAAAGTAATGATCTTTTTGATTAAACATTGGTCGCAAACCACTACCTACAATTGATTTAAATAACAACACTAGTAAAACGTTATGTGTGTTTATGACTCAGAAAAGCAACATTTGGACCTTTATTGCAATTTGCATTCGATATAGGACAACAAAGTAGTGATTAAACACAGGTTAAGAAACGTCGGAGTACCTGGGGTCGAAGTATCCGAAGGGACGGAGAGTGACAGAGGGTCACTCACTCACTTCAGTGAGTCGGCACAGACTGAGAAACGCTGGGGTACCTGACATCGAACGGTCCGAGAAGGCAGACACCCTAAAAGGTCCGTTCCCATGACCTCACCCAACGGTAAAGGAAGGGGTCTCCTATAAGGGCTGGGTCCCTAGTTTGGGTCCAAAGGGCGTAACATCCGTCTACAAAATGGTAGACTCGGTGGTCCCTTCAGGGGTCTCAACCGAGTTTGAGTACAGGTAACTCAGCCACTACGGTATGTTGGTAGAGTACGAGAAAATGGCGGAAGAGAAGGACGGAAGTTAGAAAGGGTCGTAGTCCCAGAAAAGGTTATCCAGTCGAGAAACTTCGTCCACCAGTTTCATAACCTCGAAGTCGAAGTCGTAGTCAGGAAGGTTGCTTATAAGTCCCAACTATAGATTTTAAAAAATTTACCGAACGCATTAAAGTTCTTCGAGGGAACCCGGTCTCTACCCTTTTAGACTCGTGGATTATTTCTATTATTGGTTATATTATTGAACTGTTTAAACACACTTATGTACTCAAGTATTATTAAATTTTAATAAACCTTTGGAAACTCTCCAGCTTCACTTGGTTGTGTGACAAGGGACCATCGAGTCGACCATTTCTTAGACGGACATTATGTCCTCTGGGACCAAGCTAAGGACCCAACCCTACTAGGGGACCTCTTCCCTATCCGATAGGTGAGGTCATAAGAACCCAAAGAGACCACCGAGTCGACCATTTCTTAGACGGACGTTATGTCCTATGGACCCAAGCTAGGGACGCAACTCTTCTAGGGAACCTCTTCCCGTGCTGTTTGGTGAGGTTATAAGAACGGACCTCTTAGGGTACCTGTCTCCTCGGACCACCTGATGTCAAGTATCCCAGTGTTTCTCACCCTGTACTGACTCGCTCATTCGTGTCGTGCGTGTGTCGTGTTTACTTCCCTTACTCAGTCAATCTTTTCCCACTTTTGTCGTCTTTGATTGTCTTTTCGTCGATGTGCGGTTATTTTTAATTAAATTTTTCATACTTTTTCAGGATACGGGACATATTTAATTATTTATACTTTGGAGTCAATTTATCTCAACCCACTGGGACATTGTTATCGTCTCGAGTTGTCCCCTGTCTTTCTGAGAAGTAAGGACCGTTCTTGAGTCGGTCACTTTTGAGTTATCAGAGAGACAAAGGATGTCGGGAGGGTCGAAGGAGTAGGGACGATATTTACGTGAGAGGAACGGAACGATAGACCCCTCGAACGTACTCCGAGTAGTATCAACGTCAGGAACTTAACGTTAAGAGACGACTAGGACTTATTTGGGCAGACATGACCTCCTTATAGACCGTCAGACAAACAGAGGACAGTTGTCGGGGTACGGTACATGAGTGTCTCCAAGACCGTCCAGTGGTGTTTCAGAACGACCCCTCCGCAAGAAAGAGGACTTCGTTAGGAGGGACGGTATACGGAAAGGAAGGGGTGACAACGGAAACTGTGGATCGAGGAGGACGAAGGTGTCAACGCTGGAAGGAAGACACAGGAGTCGGGTACGACCTGTGTTCCCCGAAGGAATAAAAGGGTTTGTGAGGTGAGAGTACTCGGTCAAGGTAAACCTTCTGAAATTAACTTAACCCCTTTACCCCCGTCTTCCTTCGTGTTTTTTGTTTAATTTTGACTTAGAAGCAAAACTTGATGTGACTGGTGTAAGCGAGGAACCCTTTAAAGAAGGTAGAAACCAACTAAAAGTAATAGATGTCTACTTACTTATGTACAGTAGACATATAGAACCCAAGGGAGGGGTGGGAACTTCTTACAAATGAATAAACCTACGGAGCCCAGAAACAACGTAGTGCACCCCAGAGAACAACTCCGTTCGTATGAATCAACGAAGTGCTCCGTACACCCTACAATGAAAGAGTGGTCTCTAACATGGTCGTAGGGGACGTAACCTTCTACCTAAGAATTTGTGACCTGGTTGTCCCTCGAAGGACGGGGGTGTAGAAAAACAATTGAAGAAAAGTTTATAGGAAGTTTTAGGAAGAGGGTCAATGGTGATCGGGGATGGTCGGAGAAGTTTGAAAGAATTCGAAAAATAACAATTTCCGTTTGTACAATTGGGAAGGAACTAATTTAGAGAAGAGTAAGTCTAATACGGGAACTCTTACACCGCATATATATTAGTTTATACGGGTAATTTTAACGAAAAGAATTTTTATTCTGTTTAAAGAGTGATTTATCTTAAGACCAAAGAACTCCCAGACTGAGTTTGGGGTCAGTCCAAAGAATAAAAGTTAAAAGAGTAATATCACTTTTCAGAGATTTTAAAAATTTCCGAATTAAAGTTCATAAGCAACCACGATAATTAGTTTCTACGTCATACATATGTAAAGTTTGTTTGCGACAAGTAGTCGGCGGTTGACACAAAACAAAACACATCAGACAAAGGGGGTGTCCGTGGTCGGGAGTGGAACATAGGTTTCACGTCCAGAAAGTCGAGACAAGTAACATCGTAATCAGATACTGGAAGCTTTTGTCTGACAACGAAACGAACCCTTTTTTTAGATTAATGACATCAATTTACTTGACCTTAATTAATTCAACACCCATGAACTGTAAATATCAATTAATCAGAATAGATAGTATTTTTCTTTTTAACCCGAAAAATTAGAAAAACAAAATAGTTGGTACGACTTTTAGGTATAGCAAAAATCTTCGTACACACGTCCCCACCCCACTCTCCTAGTTCGGAGTGTCCGACAAACTGGGTCTTCTTTTGTGTTCTACGATGACTTAATACCGATCTTTGAAGAATCGACTTCTCTTAGGAGCTTTTTCTTAGTACCCGAAGACGTAACGACTTGTCCCTGAACCCCTGTCGGATCTGATCCCTGGAAACGTGTCTTTTAAACGAGTTAACTCCTTTCCCCGTGACAGGAGTCACGAATGAACGAACAAATTATTTTTTTAATAAATAAGTAAACCGATACAGTCCAGAATCGACACCGTACACCCTAGATCAACGGACTGGTACCTAGTTTGGACCCAGAAGACATGCCCTTCGTACCTCAGAATCGGTGACCTGGTACTCCTTTCAGGGTTTCTAAAACAAAAAAAAAACTACACCTGATAAAAATTTGAGAAATAACTCAGTTGGGACTTATGAGAAACCCTCCTGAATACGACATCACGTTCGAGGAAATGAAACCGGTAGACTACGCTTGTCGACTGAGTAACCTTTTCTGGGACTACGACCTTTTCTAACTTCCGTCTTCCTCTTCTCCCGTTTTCTCCTGCTCTACCAACCTACCGTAGTGACTAAGTTACCTGTACTTGAACCCATTTGAGGACCTCTACCACTCCCTGTCCCTTCGGATCACACGACGTCAGGTACCCCAGGACTTCTCAACCTGTACTGAATCACTTACTTGTGGTAAGAATTTCAGAAATAACTTAAACAATCTTATAACGAAGAAGAAAAAAAAATTTAAAATCAAAAAACTGGTACTCCGTACATCTTCGAATCGAGGGGTTGGTCCCCAGCTTGGGCGTGGGCAACGTAACCTTCCCCTTTAGAGTCGGTCACCTGGTGGTCCCTATACGAATACACAACTCGGAGTAAAGGAGTCCTCAGGGTGTGAAAGAAAGGTAGGGGTACACAGGTTACACTTGTCGTAGGGTGGCGGTTGGTCCTCTACTTAAAGATTCTCGAGTACACTCCAAACGACTTCCATGGACTTCAGGTACTAGGAAGTCGGAAAGACAAGGTGAGGGGCCCGCACCTTCCCTATTAGATGTTCCCTCACTCAGATATCACCGTAGTACAGAAATAAACAAGTGTCTTCACCTTTCTTTGTACCTTCCTGTTCCCTGAACAGAATAAAGACACTGGGATATTTATTCGGTATTGACGGAAGATCCTTCCGACCCTTTAAAGTATAAAAGTAGTCGTCACATACTCTACTATGAAGAGGGACCTCAATATAACTACAATATCGAGAAAAAACAAATTATCTAAAAGTTAGACTACCTACATTTTATTATGAAACAACAATCCCATTTAACGTAAAGGAACTACTGATCACTGAAATCGTAGAAAAGTATACACATAACTGGTAAACCGTCGGTGGTAATCTCAGATTTGACATATAAGAACCCAAAATCATAATTTTTAGTAATAAATAAACCGACCACAGTCCAGAACCAATGTCGTACACCCTAGAATCAAGGGACTACTCCCTAACTCGGGCACAAGGGACGTAACGTTCCGTCTACGAATTGGTGACCTGGTAGTCCCTTTAAAGGGATTTGACAAAAAAAAAAAAAAAAAATTTAATTACATACACCGACGTGACCCAAAATCGGCACCGTACACCCTAGAAATGAACCCCGTACATTTGAGGATCGACACCGTACAGCCGAGATCAATGGACTGGTCCCTAACTTGGACGTAACCCTCGTGTCTCAGAATCGGTGACCTGGTGGTCCCTCCAGGGATTTAACATATAAGAACTATTTAGTCAAGGTAAGGGTCTTTATGTTTTTAGGTAGCTTTATTGTGGTTGTATACATTTATGAATTTAAATATTGTCGTAACAAGTATTGATTTTTGATCTGTACCCAGTCAGTTATAGGTGATTGTCTCTTCTCCAACCGCCTTAATACTACATAGATATGGTACTTTACCCCGAAGGGACCACAGAGTCACCATTTCTTAGACGGACGACTCCGTCCTCTGCGTTCTCTGTATCAAAACTAGGGACCCAACCCTCCTAGGGGATCTCTTCCTTTACCGTTGGATGAGGTCATAAGAACGGACTTTTTAAGGTACCTGTCTTCTCAGGCAGTCCGATGTCAGGTACCCCAACGTCTCAGTCTGTACTGACTCGATGACTCCTGCTATGGTACTTTATCATATGGCCGTAATTCTTTCTCGTTTAAAAATTTTTTAATTTTTCTCTTTTCTTTCTTGTTTAGTACCGTATGTTTCTGAAGACATACCACAATAACTTACTCATTGCATTCTTCGTCTTTGATCCGCATTATAGTAGGGTAAACCCCTACGTCATGGCAGGAACCTGGGTCCCGGGACCCAGAACATGTAGTCTCCGAAACGAGTCCAGGAAAAGGTCTCACCTACACACGTCCCGAGTCCTTTACACGGGTACTTCTATGGGACACGAAGGCAAGTCTGGGACCCTGGGAGACGTCTGGAGAAGGGAACGAGAAATGAGAGTTCACACCGGTACGATTCAATACGTGGGGATCCGGACTCCTCACCGAAAACCACCTCCTACACTTACCCTGAATTCGAACTTCCGGTCCATAGGTACACATAACCATGTTCCAGGAAACGACACGTCTTACCTTAGTCCGATTCTTCGGTTCCTCCACTGGTGTCCGACTCAGAGATAAACGTAAGAACGGTGTCAGTTTGTTTATACCGTCCGTCCGGTGGGTGTCTGTACCAGGACACCTGGTTGTTGGTCCCGTGAGACTCACTCACTCACTCACACCCTTCAACAAGGCACGACGGTGGGTCCTCAACAGGTCAGGTCGGGTTTGTACAACAAGAAAAAGACAAGTAACAAATCCGTTCCTATGACAAGGGTCGTCTCACAGAAAGTCCTACGACGTGTGACTCTCTTACCTCGGGGTCTGTTATTGACATGGAGATCTCAATGTATCGCGACAGTCGTAGACGTCTCGACCGGGAAGGACCTCGGTGTCCGTGTTTGGGTTGTGTCGTGTTTCTCCTACTGGGCCCCCGTCTCGTCCGGACACTAAGGCCCTTTTATGGACTTTTTCGGACAAGTCTGGGTCTCGTACAGGGAGTGGGTGCCCAATTTCTACCCTCCACGCAGAGCCTTGGGTGATTCGTAGAAAGATAAGTAACTGTACGCAAATGGGTCACGTTTCATGTCTAAAGAGTGAGGTCTGATATTTAGGTGAACGGTTATCTAGAGATACACCCAAATGTACACCCATAGACGTACTCCACCAAGGACAGACTTCTCCTCTCAGTCCTATAACTGGTTCTTTTAGGTCTATTTCTTGGAGGGAAGGTCTGAGTTAATATTACTTTAAGAAAAGAGAGACCAAAATAACACGAAGTGTATTTTGGATAATTTCAAGGTACCTTTTTCTACAGAGAGTTATAGAACACAGAATGAGTTTTCCAAGTCTGTAAATAAACCCGAATGTCTACAACTTTCGTAAAATTTGATAATGTATTAGTACTGCAAAATCAACCTTACTTCGAAAATCAAGTTATTAAAAAGTTTCAAAAAAAAAAATTAAGAAGGAGTTTCTTCTTCACTTTGTCTAGTTTCGACTCGACTAGATCGACTTAATCTCGACTCTTAAAGATAGAAGTATGTGACTGAAGAGGTAGGGGAGACACCTTTGAAGATCCCACTCCTCTCTTGTCCACAGTAGTGATTTAGGGCCTGAGGACTCGGGCCAGATTTACGGTGACTAGTTAAGTGAGAAGGAATAAAATCTGTCTTTTTGTATTAATAGTTCTCGAATTGGTAACCCTCATTCACCTGACGTTCCTCTAGGTTGGTCAGGTAAGACTTCCTCTAGTCGGGACCCTAAAGAAACCTTCCTTGCTACGATTTCGACTTTGAGGTTATGAAACCGGTGGAGTACGCTTCTCAACTGAGTAACCTTTTCTGAGACTACGACCCTCCCTAACCCCCGTCCTCTTCTTCCCCTGCTGTCTCCTACTCTACCGACCTACCGTAGTGCCTGAGCTACCTGGACTCAGACTCACTTGAGGCCCTCAACCACTACCTGTCCCTCCGGACCACACGACGCTAAGTACCCCAGCGTTTCTCAACCTGTGCTGACTCGCTGACTTGACTTGACTTGACTTTCTAAACAATAACAGGTTTCATATATTTTAAAATTCTAAAATTATATTATTGTCGTTATCACCGGTCATGAACTACTCATGATATCCAGTCCGGGACACGGTTCGTAGAAGGGAGACCATGGAGTACCTTGACAGAACTGTTGGGATCGTCTGTCTGTGATCATAGTAGGAGTAAAAGCCTACTCCTTTGAATCCGAAACCAAGTCTAGACACCTGGAAGTACGGTCTTAGAAGTGGAGAAGACCGGGGTCGTCCCAAAGAGTTAACACCGCGGTGACTGGAAGCCTTGGTCCATTAAGAACACCAGGTCTCTTGACAGGACCCGCAACGTCCTACAACTCGTCGTTGGGACCGGGGAGAGATGGAAGGTCTACGGTCAGAGTAGG
Source organism: Capra ibex (assembly GCA_006410555.1). NCBI lineage: Eukaryota > Metazoa > Chordata > Mammalia > Artiodactyla > Bovidae > Capra > Capra ibex. The sequence goes on along the minus strand of SJYO01045292.1, from coordinate 9,102,254 downwards.
AGAGTCAACACCGTTAGTTCACAGAGGTCTGAAATGGTTTACAAGGCACCTTCCGTTTTAGTGGGGGTCGACCTTTTGTGACCGGCTGTCTATCTGATTCATAAGTATTTTAACAAAATACCTCATGGTAGAAGTGGGTCGACGGGTGTACCTAGATAGTGTCCCTGGTCGATGTATCGACTGTCTCCCGTGGTTCGCTACGACAACTACTTTCTTCAAAGAGGACACATGAGTTTCGTTGTCCACATCGATAACTTACAAAGGAGAATACTCGACAGAAAGAGGTATCTACAACCAACCATGTTCACAGAGTGAGTACTGTTAAAGAAAACGGTTTTAATATAGGTTATCCTCCGACTAGGGTTAGACCCTCGGACCTCTACCTCGATTACACCCCCAAGTAACATAAAATGAATAAAAATTTTCATAAATAATTAAATTAAATAAATAAACCGACACAGTACAGAATCCATATCACATCCCTAGAAGCAACGTAAGAAGTCCTAGAAAGTAACGTTGTGCGACTAAGAGATCAACAGAGTGTGTCCGAATCAACGAGGAGACGTACACTCTAGAATCAAGGGACGGGTCCCCAGCTCGAGTGCAGAAGACGTAACGTTCCGTCTAAGAATTGGTGACCTGGTGGTCCCTTCAGGGACCCCTAGGTAAAATCTTCCTTCCTTACTTGTACAGTTGCTCGTTTCTTACTTCGACTTCGACTTCGAGGTTACGAAACCGGTGGACTGAGTAACCTTTTCTGGGACTACGACCCTTTCTGACTTCCGCTCTCCTCTTCCCCTACTGTCTCCTCCTCTACCAACCTACCGTAGTGACTGAGGTACTTGTACTCAAACTCATTCGAGACCCTCAACCACTTCCTGTCCATTCGGACCGCACGACGTTAGGTACCCCCACGTTTCTCAGCCTGTGCTGACTCGTCGACTTGACTTGACTTGACTTTCTTCCTTCATGTCTCGGCACCTCCACGAGCACATTCACTCCCCGGTGATTCAACTTCGAAGTAAACGAAATGTCACCTAGACGAAGACACGTGTGTCTGTTCCGGAACCTTAGGACGGATAAAATAAGTGTGCATCCTTCTGAACTGAGGTGACTCGTATCAGTAAATCGTAAGAAAGAGTAAGTCCGTCGTAGTGGCAAAGGAGAAAACACTACCGGAACGACATAGTCCCACTACCTTCGAAGGAACAGTAATGGTCCTAAATACACTAGAACAGGGGTTTATACGATAGGTTTAATACCTTCCTTAAACAGAACGAATCATCGTTAAATTATATCGACCACCTTTCATTTTACCTCATTTATCGACTTTTTCACTCAAGGCAAAGTGACTACTTTTAGTATGACGTCCAAACTTCATCGGTTGAAAGACTGATAATTTTTCTTAATACGAAACGATGGGACGAGTATTTCACAGGGTCTCTTCAAAGACTAGTTATTGAAAAGGAAACGAAATAATTCGTGTCTTTCACTAACCCACCTTTTTAGTTGAACTATTTGGAGTCGTTATTAAATTAAACAGAAGGAATTTTAAAGAGTAGGTCAGCCGCTCTCATTTTTTACACCATTTTTGTAATCTCTTTTCTCACCTAATACCATTGTTCCTTTCTGTCAGACAGGTCCTTACGGTAGGGGTACAGTAATTATACCAAGTATGAAGTAGACCACAACCCTCTCTCCGCCGTCTAACGACTTCTGACAGGAAAGGATGGGTCGTCCAGGACGGTGTGAAGGGTCAATTCTTTTTGTTCGGTGTAGGAGGAAGAGGAGACAAAGTATATTCGGAGGTAGAGGGAAGGTAAGACGAGACTCTTTATACTTTGAAGCTAAAGGTAAGAGGGGAACAGGGAGACACAGGAGACTCTCACTGGGTCTCATCTTCCATTTCTAACCATTTATTTCAACCAAAGATTTTCGAACACCTCGTGGGAGCTTCTCCTACGGACAACTACAGTGAGGTATTGGAATCTCCCACCTAGGAAAATGGTTGGTCCTGTAGGCAGGAGGTCGACGACCCGTACCACCGTCCACTATGACTCGCGCCGAAGACATCTCTTGACGGGAACCAGTTTAAAGCAAGCAAACGATCCCGACTACATTGTTTTGTGATGTCTGATTCACCTAATTTGTTGTCTTCAAGTAGAGGAGCATCAAGACTTCCAGTGTTCAGGTCGGTTCTGGTTCGCAGTCTCGTAACCAAAGTAAGGACCCAGAGAGAGGAACTGAACCTCCGTCAGTAGGAGAAGACGATAAAAGGTGCCAGAAGGTATACGTACGTACGCACTCACACACACAGAAACAAGTTAAAAAGAGAAGAATATTTCTGTGATCACCACCGCCTACTGTAAAAGTGAATTAATAGAGAAATTTCTGGGATAGAGGTTTATGTCAGTGAAAGACTCCCTGATCCTCAATCCTTATACTTAAAGTCCCTCCGTTTTAAGTCGATCATTGTTTTCCGGTGGTAACACTGTGCCGACGGGTGTCGGTCACCGACGTTACCCCAAGTTTTACATCCGAGAGAACGGAGGTCCAATCTGGTTGAGACACCCCTGTGCGCGGACGAATCGAAGATAAGGAACAGGATAGGTCGAGGGGAGTACAGGAAAGAGGACTATTAAGAAGAGGTTGTTTATTGAAAGTGTTCTTATAGGTAGAGTCGGAGACGAAGATCCTCTGGGACATTCGTACACGAATAATCCTGACTAGAATCTTAGGTCGTCTGCGTAAAAGGTAGGTACCAAGTCGAACGGTAAATGGAAGCCTGTGGGACTCGTAGTAAAAGGAACGGACATTTTACTACCACTACCAGTCTACGGGAGGTTTCGAGATCGGTCGAGGATGGTGGTATATACAGGTCCGGTCAGGAGGAAATAAAGACGACAGTGATTCCGTAGGTGACGTTTCGAATGGAGGTATCTTAACCTCAGGAATCGACTGTGGTTCCGAGAAAAGACTATAAAAGAAGACGATAAAATTCACCAATTCCTTCTATTTACTACTCGTCGATACATTTTGGACGGTGGTTACAACGGTGGTCTCTCCGGAGGTCTTGGAAGAGACAGAACTGGTCTGAAATCCATTCTAGTAGTATATATCAGTCTAGACATTGACCGTTTTCTTAGAGAGTTTTTGGTGGTTTAACGGTTCATTCTTATCATGTCATGAACAGTTAACTAATTTTGGTTAAATAAAGGGGTAGCCTGTCCTTTTTTAGTGACTCCGATTGGTCAGGTGAGTTTCAAAATATAAAATAATTTTGGTTTTCCAATAGTTGTCGTGTGATAATAAAATATATGGTGAGCTCTTTTTTTTAATAGTTAGGGTTGAGTTCATTTACGTAAAAATAACCAATCTTAAAAAACAGGATTACTTTCTCTTAAAAAAATAGGGATAACTTAAAAAAAAAAAATTATACCTTGCGAAGTACTTAAACGTACAGTAGGAACGCGTCCCCGGTACGATTAGAAGAGACTTAGCAAGGTTAAAATCATATACACGACGGCTTCGTTCGTGGGATAACTTAAAAAATTGTTGTCGGAACTTAAAAAAATCGGGATAACTTACTTAATCTAAGTAAATTCGTAAAAAAGTAGTTAGTGAGAGTTTGTAATCTTTTCGTTTCATAAGTCCTTTTTGACAAATTTCAAGAGAATTTTTAACAAGTGTAAACCTCAAATTAAGACTTAGTGAAACAAAGGTAAAAGGGTTACTGACATAACTATAAAACATGGTTTTCTTGCCCAATACTCCGTGAACAATTTCACACACGTGGCACTAACAGACAACCTAAAAGAAGGTTCGGTAACTGTGGTATAATATTCCAATTAAAAAAAGAAAAAATGAAAAGTAATACCTCTGAAGACTTGTTTATGTTTTCGTTGTCTTATCTTATTACTCGGTGTCAAGACACATAGGTAGTGGGTCGTGCAAGTGAGTGAAAGTGTGGAAATAGACGGAAGAGGAGAAGACATATTAAAACTTTGTTTACAGACTGTTTAGTAAAGTATACTGTGCAGTAAGACTGTATACAGACTTTATAGTAAGTAGGTATTTAGAAAATGATATATAGAAAATGTTTTATCCTAAAGAAAACCGTATGAGTGTTATGGAAAAGTTTGGGGTTTTTATTAAGAAATTGTATTAGTCTATAGGTCCATTATAAGTTTAAAGGTTGGCAGAGTATTCACAGTACTGTAAAGAACTTTGAAAAAAAATTTTTAATCTTAAGTTCAGTACAAAAGTGTACTATCAAAAGACTTTACAGAAAAAAAATTTGATGTCCGAGGGAAAGTAAGAAAAAGAAAAAAGGGAACTTTAAATAAAGGACTTCTTTAACCTAACAAACGGGAACGTCTCAAACAACGGTAGACTTAAAACAACTAAAGTAGGGACACCACATTAAATTTTCTAGCGAAACAGGGGACATAAAGGACATTTAACAAAAAAACTAGATTTTCGCCTAATGTCTATCCAAACTTAAACCCCGTTCGTGAAGAATCCATTACGACATAAGAAGGTAGTCCACCGCGATACGGGCCAACAGAATCGTCGGTGCCTTCAAAGTATGGTCCCGGGTAATCAAGTAATTGTCGATATTTTTCCACTATAAGGCTTAGATATTAAGGAGTAGTAAATTACCAACTTGTGCAGACATTTCTCTTTGAAAAAGAGTAGAGGGTAAAGACGTTCAGAATTATGTACGTGGTCAGTCCTTACCAGTAAAGTCGTTATGTCGGACTGGTACTCACCAACTTTATCAGTAGTCGTACATAAATTCCTGGTATACCTTACTTCTAGTGACAAAGAGATTCGTGACCCTCAACTCTTGTACGCTCCGCAGAGGATTAAGCACGAGGGTAGGTCTCGTGATACACACACGCGCACAAACACGGACACACACAAACGGTCTACGCATATCATGGTGAGTGTATTCAATTTACGTTTATACCACATATTATCATATGTAATATTGGTAGTGGTACCAACCAAGATACATATACAAAGATACGGGAATCTAATACTCGTGTAAATGTATTAGAAACAGTTAGAACTTCAGGAGTTTCAGTTCAAAGAATGTTTTCGTTAAACGAAACTTAGGGACGGGGGTCGGGGTAAGAGTGGAGGGAATTACAATCTCGTCGGGAATCATCATAAGAGGGTTGTCGGTTTTGACCTTGGGATGTGTTTCTACAGGACCGAGATCACCGACTCCTAGGGAAGACATAACATAACATCCGTGACAAAGATACCGGGGTACAAGGAGTTTGTTAGGTTCGGTTCACGGATAACAATGGATAAAAATGTGTCCTCTTTTGACTCCAATTCTCTACATTTCACGGAATGGGTACCATCTTCCCAAATTTCACTCAAGTCGCAATAAAAAAAGGAGAAATAAAAGGTTTGTAGGAGAGTTCATAGGGATAAAAATAATTAAGATAACCTCATATCGACAAAATGTTATAACACGATCAAAGACGACATGTCGTTTCATTTACGGTACACATATTTATATCGAGGGAAAAAACCTAAAAGAAGGGTAAATCCAGTGGTGTAGTCCAGTCTCGTGATTCATGTCGAGGGACTCGATACGTCACCGGAGAGTAATCAATAGGCATGTATTATCATATGCATACAGTCAGGGTCAGAGGGTTAAGTAGGGTGGAGAGAAGGGGGGAACCATAGGTATGTAAACAACAGATGTAGACACAGAGATAAAGACTAAACATTTATTCAAGTAGACATGGTAAAAGGATCTAAGGTGTATATTGTCACAATATCCTAGGGATAAAAATCACATTTTAAAAATTTAACAATGTCTGTAAATTTTCATTTATAAAATTGAACAATGTCTGGTCGTATTTTTAGTATTCGCGTATCGGGTCACTTAAAAATGTTTTACCTGTGTAGGTACAAGAATCTACGGTCGAACTCTTTCTCTTGTACTCTGGAGGTCTTCAAGGGATTACAGGGAGGTCAATGGTCAATTGGATATCCGTTGGCGATAGGTTTGAAGACTGTCGTCTCCAAGGGAAGTATCTAAAAACTCGTAATATATTTACCTTCGTACGGTTCACATGATAAAAGACAGACCTAAGAAAGTGTGTAATACTCTAAGTGGTTCGGTCCTCGATGTAAAAGATCCGAGACCCCAGTACGCTGATAAAACCCGGATATCTTACACTCCTTTTCACCTATACATAACGTAACCTTTTCTGGGACTACGACCCTCCCTGACCCCCGTCCTCCTCTTCCCCTGCTCTCTCCTACTCTACCGACCTACCGTAGTGGTTGAGATACCTGTACCCAAACCCACCTGAGACCCTCAACCACTACCTGTCCCTCCGGACCGTACGACGCTAAGCACCCCAGCGTTTCTCATCCTGTGCTGACTCGCTGACTTGACTTGAGGGGACTAGGGATAGTCCGTAGCCACCCATTACGGAAGAGGCATAACAGGAGTCAGAAAGGCACTTCTGAGATCTCCCATCCACGACCCTGACCGTCACAAGTTCGAGTCTCCTCGGACTTAAGGACTCTACGGAGAGTCTAGTCCACTCTTTGTTTGGTCTTTATAGGTGTAAACTGAAATATAGTGGTTCTATGTTCGAAGATAACATCACGCGGTACTTCCGAACCCCTTATAAACAAAATCGTCGACGGGATGGGACTAACTATACCAACCCAAGGACCCACAGAGACAAAGAGTTTTGTTTCTAACTATCCCTCTCTAGGTCACACCGTTTCTCATGGAAAAGGAGTAAAGAAAAAAGGGGAGAATTCCTTCACTAAAGAAATCGTTTCCTTCTCTTTTGACTTAGGGAACTCACCGTCAGGTCCCAATCCTGAGACTCGAAAGGAAAGGCCCCCGTGTCCAAACTAGACACCAGTCCTTGATTCTTGGGTGTACTGGTCTTTTGATCTCTTCGGGTACGTGGACGTGGCGGTTTTTATTTCTTTATCACTTACACACTTTCCTACCCCTTTCTACTAACATAAGACTACACTTACACACTTTCCCGGCCCTTTCTACCAACATAATACTACACTTACATACTTTCCTGGCCCTTTCTACCAACATAATACTACACTTACACACTTTCCTGGCCCTTTCTACTAACATAATACTACACTTACACACTTTCCCGGCCCTTTCTACTAACATAATACTACACTTACACACTTTCCTGGCCCTTTCTACTAACATAATACTACACTTACACACTTTCCTGATCCTTTCTACTAACATAATACTACACTTACACACTTTCCCGGCCCTTTCTACTAACATAATACTACACTTACACACTTTCCTGGCCCTTTCTACTAACATAATACTACACTTACACACTTTCCTGACCCTTTCTACTAACATAATACTACACTTACACACTTTCCCGGCCCTTTCTACTAACATAATACTACACTTACACACTTTCCTGGCCCTTTCTACTAACATAATACTACACTTACACACTTTCCCGGCCCTTTCTACTAACGTAATACTACATTTTACAAGTGTCGAACGGAGGAGACGAAAATTTTTAATCTTTAGAAAGAAAAGATCTAGAAGCATAAATCGGGTGAGCTTGTACCACACACGTTCCTAATAAGGTCTGAAGAGTACCCAACTAAAGGACAAATGAGGACTTTTTATACGGACCTCCTAGGAACAAAAAGATCACCGTGCCCTCTGTTGACTCTTCCCGTAAACTCAAAAATTAGTTTTGTCTTCAATCGTTCGACAAACCCAGTTCCCGGTCTATTATTTATAAAACCTCAAACACCCAGTGTATATTCGAGACAGTATATAAGTGAACAAAAAAACAAACAAGTAAATATTTGGAAATTTTTACATTTCGACAGACTCGAGTTCCTGATATATTTTTGTCCTACGTTCGACCTAAACCGGACACCGGGTATCAAACGGTTGGGAACCAGATCTCGTACCTAGTGAAAAGAGACCAAGGAAGAGTAGACGTCGACTTTGTAACGTCTTTGTCAAACGGAGGATTAGATATTGGACTTCGTTTTGGGTTGTCTCAGTAAATGAGTTGTAAGAAACCTACGACAACCTCTGAACTTTCACTAAGAAAAGATCGAAGAGTCAAGTTGTAAGGAGTCACTCTAATAACCACTTCTCTGTCGTCATCGGTCTCCGGGTCGACGACACCGAAACTTGTCGAGGACAAAGAGTACCATCCATCCAGACCTGGTGTCTTGGGTGTTTTAGTACAAGATTTCGGGAGGACTTCGTCTCGTGTAGGACCCCATATAGTTGTCCTTTTACCGAGTAAAGTCTACTAGTCCATGAGGTCGGATCTTGGGGAAGTAGTATCACTACAAAAGTAAGTCAAGATCTGGACCCCGGTCCTCCATCGGAGAGGCAAGTGACACTGGAGACTTAACCGTTGGTGACCCAAGGGTGTGGGAAACAAGAACAACGGGGATCCCGGTTACACTCCGGGAGCCCGTCCATGATTTTTCGATGGCACCTGTGATATCTATAAAGACAAAGGAGAAGGACTCGTAAAATAGAGGAGCGACCGGGTTTACACTAAGACCTTATTCGTCGTAGTCAAAGGGGACCTTTGAGCTATCTTACGTCTGAACCCCCGGACGGAGTCTTAATGACTCAGTCTTAGTCGTAAAAATTGTTCGAGGGGACCACTGACCATACGTGTAACTTCAAACTCTTCGTACTAAGATTGCAAGAGAAACATCTATCTAATCTATGTTTTAAGAGTTGAGACCAGAATATCAACTTGGTGGATTCCTTGAAACTCTGTATGTTTACGGACTTGGGGTTGGAGTATTAAAGATTAACGAGATCCACGTCCACTTAATCTTAATGAACCGACGTGTAATCATAGTGAATGTAGTCTTAGAGACCCTCACTCAAAAACCAAATCATATAGAGGGACTCTGGGTCTGGGTCTGTACACCGGTATTTGGAGGGTACATAACATCACTCCCGACTTCCCTCGGAAACCCTACTCCGACGAAAGGTTAATAAACAACGACATAATGTTTTGAGGTTCCGAGTCATCGAATTTCGTTGTGTGGAAAAAAAAAAAAAAGGGGGATCGGGTACTTAGGTGTTAAAACCGTCGCGAGTCGTTCCCGTCAAACAGAGACCAGATAATTTGCAGTTGACCCGGTCGAGTCGACCCTTGACATCCTAAGTGAAGGTTCTACCGTGTGAGTGTATCGATCGTTCCACCACGAGAGACAACCAACCCTTGAGTCGGTCCTAAAACTTGACGTTCCGAACCATTGAAAGGTACACCAGGAGAGGTATCCGACGAACTCGAAGGAACGTCGTACCACCGACCCAAGGATCTCACTCACGAGGTAGTTTCTTGGCCCAAGACACCAGAAAATACTGAATCGGAGTCTTCAGTATAACGTAGTGAAGTCGGTATTAGTGTTCTGACTTCCTCCACTTCAAACTATCCTAATGATTTTTGGACAGATAAGGTCTTAAAAGGGAGGGTCAGGTGATTCCGGACCCAAGACTAAGACTGGTGAGTCATAGAAAGGGTCGTAGATACGAGTCAACCCGATAGTCTTCCTTCCGGACGAGTACACGAGAAGTACACCGAATCCGAGGGAGTGTCGTACCGTCGACCCGAGTCTCTTACTGGCAGGTAGGGTTCTCGTTTGTCAGACTCCTCGTCCTTCGTCTTCGTAGACCAAGAGAATGTCTGGTCCAGTCCTTGTCCGGGACGTAGTAAAACGGTGTAAGATGTCCATTTCGTCTGGGACCCGGTCGGGTCTAAGATCCCCTCCTCTTTTTTTATAGGTGGAGAGTTCTCGTTCACTGTTTCTTAGACATCAGTAGAAATTAGAGGGTGTGTTTCACCTCGTTCACCTTCTCGTTCGTCTGAGGAGATCCAGAACGTCAACGTCTTCGTCTCCCCTACACCCTAACCGGGTATAGTCCGTTGTCGAACTACGATTACAACGGGAGAAGGAGACGGACCTTTTCCTTGTAACATGACAAATAGGAAGTAAGTACTAAAATGGTCCTTCACGTCTTCACATAAAAAAGTAATTAGTGTAAACCTTGAGGTACTCGTGAAAATAGATATTTGGTTCAGAAAACTGTTTACTCGTTTCAAAAGTTAATACACTCACTAATTGAGGGAGGGTAGACAGGGTCGAGGAGGTAGACCTTACGGATAATCAGAGCGAATCCAGAGAATCTAGGTCGGAGGTTTAGAAAAAAAAAAAATTGAACACTAAAGATAAAGACATAAGAACGAAGACAAAACTCTCGTTAAAAAGTGAAACACGGGGTAGAAGGGTCGATGATTGAGTGGACAGTCGTCACTGGTGACCAAAGATAATTTATATAGAGAAATGGTCCCACCCCCGAGCACTTCCAACCTTCTCCGTCCCTATCCGTGATGTAGGTTGTAAAAAAATTAGAGATTCTATACTTTTTTTATGATAATTAAAGTTCCTCCGGGAAACGAATATTCACATGCGTGTGGGTACACACACGGACACACATAATTGTACACAGGTGTCTCTAAAGGTGAGTACACACGGTAAATACCTTCTATTCACTCGTGGGGCAGGGGGGAAAAAAGACCGAAATAGCTCTGTATTAACTGTACCTTCTAACACACTCACATTCCTCATGTCACACTACCAATGTTAATATATGACGTCTTACTAGTGGTAATCGATGGTGTGGAGAATGGACAGTGTAACAATAAATAAGAAAATACCACTCTTATAAATTCTAGAGGAGAGAATCGTTAGAGGTCCATTTGTCATGTCCCAATAATCGATATTAGTAGTGATCCCGTAGAAGGGGAAAACGACCACAATCCTGTATGGGAAGTTTTGATTAATATCGGAGAGTTTTATGGAAAATTATATTAATTGTACTTATTAATTAGAAATTATATTTTAGATTTGGGAATTTTTACATGTGTACACCTTTCTCGTTTTGTTCATAGACGGGTGTATTCACTATGACATACATGGTGAGTTATTTCCGTTTTAATATCATAAAATTATCTTTACGTTCCTATGTTTTGTCTATGTTACTGGTTTTAATAATTTATGAACAAGGAACCTCTAATTAGGACACATCCGAAGGAGTATAGACTCAGAGACGGACATTAATGAACGCACTTTTTTACTAGACAAATGAACAATTCAACGACTCTTATTTTCCTCTTCCGCATCCCACCCCACTCACTGATTTCATCACCGACAGAACAGGACTCCCCGACGAGAGTCACACTGGACCCGGTCGTCGTCGTGTAGACCTCTGGAAAATCCCTCCTTTTCGGAAGTGGAGGAGGGAGTCGGAGGGTGGTGGGGACGGGGTCTAGATACCTTTAGTTTTCTGGACCTCCACCCCGGGTCACTGATCACAGAATTGTTCAGGAGGTCCTCTAACGTTCCGTGCGTGTTCAACCTCTTGTTAGTGAGATTAGAATCACATTAGTTTGTTCCCCTCCTAATTGCGAACGTCTTGTCCTTCGACTCGATCATTGGTACCGGTCCGAAGGAAAAGGTAGGAGTCACGAGACGCAGAGCCGCGAGAAGTTTGGAGAGGGTGAAGTAGGAAGATGTAAGAACGTATTGACGAATTGAGTAAGAACTGTAACAAATTTTTAGTGAATTTTTTTTATAAGTGAGTCTGTGCAAAAGATGGAGAGATCACAGTCAAAAGATTTGTAAATACATAAATAACATCTATGGGAATACATAATGGGAGTGATTAATAAAAATAAAGGAAAAACAATATGGATTCTAGGAAATAAACTGTGTCATTAATGAAACGAATGTAAAGGGGGTAATAAAATAATACTTTTGGAAGTTTGTAATTTCTAAAAAAGGTTTTTAACATGTCACTCGAGGTCTATGGGTGGTAGATCCAAGATGTTAAAAACTGGGAAACAAACAAAATAGTGATTGGATAGACAGATTTGTAGGGTAGAAAATTAAAAAATAAAACCGACGGGACCCAGAGGCAACGTCGTACTCTCAAAAGGAAACACCAAGTTTCCGAAAAAAAAAAAAAAAAAGAGAGGAACGAAACGTCCGAAGACATCAACATCTCGTGTCGGAGATGTCGCACTCCCGAGTCATCAACGAGACGTCGTATACCCTAAGTCAAGGGACGAGTCTCGAACTGACTCCAGACCTAGGGTCAACACCGACCGTTACGTAGAGGTCACTTGAGAGAGGTTTCGTAGACTCAGTAATCGCACCGGACCTTATCCCGATCTTTCAGTTCCAGGTAGTAATTCTCGTTAACCGTCGACCGGCCCTAAGACCTCCACTGGGACTTCGTCATTAGTAAATATTGTAGTAGTCAACAACCGTGGAACCGCACGTTTACACATAATCTAGTCGTAACCCTAATCTTCCCTTCCCCGTCCACCTCTTTCCAACTACCACACATCCTTTTCCCCTCCCTGCTAATAAAAGATGTCTTCTCAGAAACTTTCGTCTCGATATCCTTTCACGTAACATTCATTCATTCGTGTACCTGATCAAGACCCGTCGACCTCTTTCCTACACTACACAGAGACGTAAGTGAGTGGTCCGTCTGTCTTCGCAACTCTCTCCCTACTCTTGTCGACCTGAACGAAATCGAACACGGAGTAAGTAAAAAGACCGGAGTAAAAGAAGACCGAGTCGACCAGGTCCTTCTTAACACAAATAAAACGTAACTCTTCGACCTAGGGAACCCAAAGATGAACGAAACTCGTTGTCCTCTTGGTTTTTTCTTACTTAAGACTTGTGAGACTCTTTTGTCTAAACACCCTTATGTGGCCTCTACCACAAGTTCTTCTCAAATAAGTTCGCTTTGACCTTGGAAATATTGGGACGGTTCCGGTCACCTAGGGTACCACGAAGGCGTGCCTACCCGTAGTCACGAGGATCGGTTCTCCCCGGGTAAGAGGGGAAGGTCAGAGGAGTCCTTCCGGGATCGAGTCAGTCTTCCACCCCATCGTCCCCTTTAACTTTCTCGATTTGCTACTTGGGTTGTGACAACGGTGACGAATTGTCTGGACTACTTACTAACCCTCCTTTCCCTCCACTTTTGGGTACAGGGCCCACTTCCAAGTCCTATAAGACTCTTAGACCCCCCGAGTAGGAAAGTGACAGTGCACCTATAAACTGTCGACTGGTAGGTATCCAGTCTTCATTCTGTTCTGAGTCTAGTCTGTCCATTTTTCCTTTAAACAGGATGTGTTAACGAAACTCCTAAACTGAAACCTCTGATTTCCTTCTTCCCTCCCCTCTCTGCAGTATCTAGACTCAGGACCCTTCTAGTGGGAGAAGATCCTTTTTGACGGGTCTCAAGGTACTACGATTTTACCGGTTTACTAAAGATAGTACAGTGGGGTTGAGTGGTCGTGGTGAATCCCCGACAAACAGGAATAAACTTTTATCCGTGCTTTTTCTATTTCCATTTTTTTCCTTTTTTCCTTGGTTTTTTTCTCTTTTATACGTGTTTATTTTTACGTCTAAGTTTTCTGTTAGACTTCTTTTACTATTCTACCCTTTATCTGGATAAACACACACGGACTTGGTGTGAACACTGTCGCACTTCTCAGGGATGCGACCACAGGGACCTTGACAGAATACTTAGACGTAAAAACAAACACGCATATAAGTTTGTCGACAACAACAAGTCAAGATTTAACACAGACTGAGAAACGTTGGGGTAACTGACGTCGCCCAGTCCAAAGAGAAAGGAGGTGACAGAGGGTCTCAGACGAGTCTAAGTACAGGTAACTCAGTCAGTACGACACATTTGTAGAGTAGGAGACGACAGGGGAAGAGGATAATGGAAGACAGAAAGGGTCGTAATCTTAGAAAATGTTACCGAACCGAGGAGTGTAGTGCACCGGTTTAATAACCTCAAAGTCGAAGTCGTTGTCAGGAAGACTACTTATAAGTCCCAACTAAAGGAAATCCTAACTGACCAAACCAGAGGAACGTCAGGTACCTCACCGATAGTGACTTTATGTTTTATTGTCTTATGACTTTGTGCAGGGATCCTACTGAACAGGTCCTACTATCTCACCCCTGTAGGGGAGACTCCCCTCGTCTGTGACGGGGGAGTGTGAGACTTTCGGTTACTGATAAGTTGATGGCTGTGACAGAGGGGAAGTGTACAAGATATCTTTTGCTACTATCCCACCCCACCCCAAACGGTGAGCCGTCTCAGTCCCGTGTCCACTTAAAACAGAAGGCGGAAGATATATCAAAAGGAAAAAATGTAATATGAATTATAAAATAACTTCTTATTATATGTATATCTTATTTGGGATTGAAATGTTGAGGGAGTTTAAAAGTGTTTGACTTGAATGGTCAAATTGCTTCATTGGTTTGAGTCCAGTTCGTCGTCTGGTGGTGAGTGTGTCCTCGACGGGGGACTTCGGGTAAAAGTCCGTGATCGGGCAGGGACCCCGTTTCAGTCGTACGAAGACTGTAAGTCGCCACATTAATCTAAACGGTCTTGAAAAAAGGAAACATAGTTACTTTAACTATCATGTTTAGGTCACTTTAACCTCATGTTTACTTAACATGAAGTCTTTCATTCGTGAAAAACCTCGGATCTAAGAAAGTCCCGAGACGACACTTAGTGGACACACCAACGGACATTAATGTCTAGAGAAGACTATAGTGATGACAAAAATCAACATAATAAAACTCTTGTGATGGTCGCCAGCTATCGTGATAATCGATCATCGTAAGATGATACACGACACGACACGGATCAGTGAGTCAGCACTTACATGGCATCAATAGGTACGGTGACAACTACTTGGGGACCCAACAAAGTCGGACCTCGATAGTGTCCTAACGACAGAAGTAGAAAAGACATAAATTGAAAACGACTTATGTACATTGAAGCAACCCGTATAAGTTACTTCACCTTAGCGACCTATTATCTCACAAGTCCACAAATTAAAAGTACCTATAGTGGTTTCAGAAGGTTGCACCAACTGGTAAGCGAGAGAGAGATTACGAAGGAATAAGGATCAAGTCGAGGATGTAAAAACAGATTAGGACTTGAGCTTCAAACAGACGACGGACACTGACGGGTCCCAAACCGATGTATCTATATGTATGTGGGACTATAATGTGTTGTAGTCTATAAGGTCTGTAAAAGGAAACCCCCTTTTTTTTCAGACTTTTGGATGGAGATAAGGAGGTCAAGGATTCTACAAACCGAATAAAGGAGATTCTAGTTCAGACAGAAGTTTGCACCCGAGAATTTCTGATTCCCGTGTAATATAGATAAGGACGACGTTAAGACACGGACCTCAAGACCAGTAACAGAAAACACTGCCTGGACTAGCGTCCGGGTAGTTTCGATCACACAGGACACGGGGTCCCGACGACGGTGACGGGACGTCCTCGATCACACGGAGTGGGGCAAATGTGACTAAAGTAGTTGTGCGCGACGAAGTCACAGAGTAGGCAACAAGGAGGAGAGGGTCACGTTTGGGAGACTTCTAAGTCACGGGTGTCTCGTCACAGTCCTCCGACTCGCCGAAGAAACCCTCTCCGTCGTAGAACGCCAGAATCTAATACCGTCGAAACTACTCACCCGGAAACCCAAGAATGGTTCCCGAGACTGTTACGGCACGTAAAGGAACTGGATCAGTGGATGGATGTATTTTTTCTCACGAGTGTCTCCTTTATAAAATCCTTCCGTCTAGAAAATAGTATGGAGTTGAGGGTAGAAAGAGAGAGAGAGAAAAAAAAAAAAAACCTGATACGACCCAGAAGAACCACCACGTGTCACCCACTCCCGACTCAACTAGGTGTCGTACACCCTAGAATCAAAGGGTTGACGCCTAGTTTATATACAGGGGGCGTAACCGTTCGTCTAAGAATTGGTGACCCGGTGGTCTCTTCAGGGAAGTTGCGGGGAAAACCTCGACGAAGTAAACACGAAGTTGTTGTAAAGCGTCCTGAGGCTCAAGGGTTCAAAATAATTAAGCGATTAATAGATTGTTACGACCCTGATCAAGGTCTCACCAAAACTCTGTACTAACGTTACGAAAAAACAAAGGACCCAAAAGAAACGACAAATTTCACTCATTGGATTCTCACGGATCAAATCAAATATCACGACACAACACGAATCAACGAGTCATTACAGGTTGAGAAACTCTGGGGTACCTGACATCGGACGGTCCGAGGAGACAGGTACCATAAGAGGTCCGTTCTTGTGAGTTCACCCAACGGTACGGGAGGAGGTCCCCTAGAAAGGTTAGGTCCTTAGCTTGGTCCCAGAGGACGTAACGTCCACCTAAGAAATGGTCGACTCGATAGTCCCTTTGGGTCAAATCAAATGTCACTTCAGTGAGTCAGCACAGACTGAGAAACATTGGGTCACCTGACATCGGGTGGTCCGAGGAGGAAGGTACCCTAAGAGGTCCGTTCTTATGACCTCACCCAACGGTAAAGGAAGAGATCCCCTAGAAGGACTGGGTCCCTAGCTTGAATCCAGAGGACGTAACGTCCGTCTACGAAATTGGAGACTCCGTGGGTTTAAAATAATTATCAACATAATGTATATGTATCAAATACGAAGGTACATGTTAAGTTAAGTCGTTTATAAATAACTGGTAAATAATACATACTTCATAACGTTTATCCGGAAGGGTCCACTACGATCACCATTTCTTGGGTGAATAGTTTCGTCCCAACCTTTCTAGGGGACCTCCTCCCGTACCGTTAGGTGAGATCATAAGAACGGACCTCTTAGTTAGGGTACCTGTCTCCTCGGACCCCCCGATACCAAGTCTCCTAGTTTCTCAACCTGTGTTGGATTCGTCTGAATTGTGTGTGGGTAACGTTTATTCAACGTCAAGGTCGGAAGTCTATCAGGAGTCCCTTCACTAATAGGAACTCCTTAATCCTTGGTAGTTCCTAAAATGGTTGCTACAAGATGTAAACTGAACGGGTCTTTAACTGGAACTCTGTTTTATGCTCCCGATCGACAAACGCTCCTAGACGGGTATAGATAATGGAATGGAAATAGATCCATTTGTCGGTTGTCGACTTATCACCTCCTACCCCCACCCCTCCACCGTTTTCAGTCAGGGGACATTAAGGTCTCACAATGTTTCAGAACCAGAGGTCTCACAGGGTGTCTTAGGTCGACTTCAGTCTGAGGAGGATTTTGGTGCGGGAACGAGTCGGGGAGGGGGGAGTTAGGACGAAGGGTCGTAAGTAAGTCCAAAGAGGAGTCTCGTAAGAGAGTTATTTTAACAATACATTCTTGGGGAACGAGATAAAGATCCTTTAGACTTTCACCCTCCCTCAGAGTCCTTCGTGCCCACCCTCTTTTCACTTCACTAAGGTTCTTCCTCCGCTCTTGGAAGATGTTATAGTTATCTACTGGCACACCCGTTGACCCCAAGTTGAAGAGACCACATCTCAGTGATGTAAATCGTTTATTTTTGTGAGGTACTTTAGACTTACGGACTATTTGTTGTTTATTAAAAAAACTAAGTTCTTACAGGGTACGTTATAAATCCTATCTGGATTGACTTTTAAAAAAGTAACGAATTGACTTTAAGTGTAAATTGGTCTGTAGGACATAGAACAGGATGTTGGCAACAGACGTCCAGAGACCCACTCTTCCACTAGACCTCGTATGGAACAGGATAAGTCCCCCACTCCCTCGATCCCCACAAATAGGAGGTTAGGATAGGTAGTGACTGTTTCACTGTGAGGACTATCGTAATTGAGAAGCCACAAAGACTGAGTCGGATCTGTGTCCGACCTTCTTCCGGTAGTTCAGCTTTCTTCGTTTGAAGGTCTTCTTACGAAAGTCGTTCACGAGCCTACCCCCCACGTTCTCCTGCACTCGTCCTGTGTGTGTGCACAGACGACGTGTGGCGTCGACTTCACTCTCCAAAAGACTTGAGGGTGTTCGTTTCGACCTACTTTTCCGTCAAACAGAAAGGAGTAAAGAGACCTACTCAAGTGCAATATTGGTGTCCTACGTTTTCTCTCTTAGCCTGACTTTCCTTAATTGATAATGTAATTTAATACCGTCGAACTTCGTACACCCAAACACGTACATACACTGTCCCTCTCTCCTTTCCGGCACAAATGATCAGGTCTTTACCGTATTCTTTTACTTCTAAAGGACTGGACAGTAAAAGTCGTTTTATTACCACGTTAATATCCTTCACAGACCCATCAAGATTTTAAGAAAGACTTTGATCCCTGGTTCAAGAGAAAGGTAGAAATCAGTCTTATTACTTCGGTTTACTGATAGAAAGGTAGTCGTTCTGGTTAATCTAAAAGTTTTAAGAGAAATGTGGTTATTCACAGTTATGGTACCCATACATAAAAATAGTAGTCAAGTAACTCAAAGGTATACGGTAGACGAGATTGTGTACCCCGGACATATAAAAGAGAACAAAAATGTCAAGAAACCCTTAACAAATTAGAGATTAGTTTTGGTCTCTTTTACTTGATGGGTATTAAAGTCACAATAAAGAAGTAAGTGACCCATTTACACACACAAGAAGACCACACTTCCCGGTACCGAAGTGAGTCCTTCTCATGTTGAGTAAGTCTGTCACCATTTTTTCACAAGGAAGGAAAGACCCAAAAGGACCGAGTTGACGGTCAAAATTTAATAACCCTTATTTACATTAAACCAGAACACTGTACACTAGATAAGTTAACGAGATTCCTTTTCCGTATTTTATAATTACTTCACTTCACAGGAAATCATCATACCGTCTCCAATCTTCCACTTAGGGTAACAAAGATTTATGGTAATTACTGAAAGTCTAAGAAGGGAGGGGGAGGGGTGGGAAAAAACAGGAATTTTCCTGTTCCACTCTAAGATAATCTAATTAAAACTTTCCGTCCCATACCTGGCATCGGGTTGTGACCCGGTATCGGGTAAGTTTGTCTAAACACTCGGCCGATTTCACGACGGAGTGAACACGGTAAGGTCAGAACTCTCCTTTATATTTGTTTGCCGTCGTTTCCGGTAGTACATGTTAACAGGTCCAACAGATGTTTCTGTGGGTCAATTCGTCCACTTAACTTTAGTTCGGTACATGGGATTGCGTCCCGATAAATAAAGAGTCTTCTTCCCTATGAAAAAGAATTATTTGTGTCTCCACCCGTCTACCTGATTACGTTTAGAATAGGTATCGGAAGTTTTTCGTACTTAAGAAGACTAAAACTTTTGTTCAGTAAATCCGAAAGGACCACCCAAAAAGCGATAATGGTCAAGGTGATGACATGAAGTGAAGTACCGTCAAATATATGTTATAGATCCTAGAGACACGGAACAACGTCCCGGGAAGAGGAGACACGGAGGTCTTTTTAAGTCTCGTCGGATCAACAGGGTGTCACGTCCCCTTTAACGACGGACTAGAGACTCCATCCATCTATTGGGTAGGACCTGACGGATAGACGTCTAACGAAGAAATTTTTTTTTTTTTTAAATAAACACTGACACCACCCAGAAACAACGACGGGACCCGAAAGAGATCGACCCGTTCGCCCCCGACGAGAGATCAGGTCACACGTCCGCAGAGTGCCGCCACCGAAGAGAACGACGGGTCGTGTCCGAGATCCGCGTGCCTGAGGTATCAACGTCGAGTTCCCAAGCTCTCGAGTCGGAGTCATCAACACTGCGTATCCGAATCGACGAGGGCCGTACATCTGAGAAAGACCTGGTCCATGGCTTGGGTACAGGGGACGCAACCTCCGTCTAAGAAATGGTGACTCGGTGGATCCTTCGGGACTCAATCCGTCCTGAAGTAAGAGTGTCTACGTGACCTTGTTCCTTAAAAGGTCCGGTAAATCTTGACAGGTAGTGGTGTCTAAAGAACCGGGAGTCTCGATTGTATTGTCGGAAACGTCGTGTCAGGAAAACCCCCCACTAAAACACCTCTGTACGACCCTAACCGACCCCCTCTGTTAGGATTAGTGGTAAAACCACTCATGGTATTATATCTCACAGGCCCTCCGATCACGGTTAAATTCGAAATTAATAATTATGAACCCTTCACATTTACGATATTTGGATGTTGTTTATCGTAGACTTTCTAGTCAATAATTTCAAAAGGTTATCATTATACAAGGATAATTTAAGTTGTAGGGGTGGAAGGACATGATCCATAGTGAGGTCAGTCAAAACTTACAACACTTGAAAGCAGTCGTCGACAAGTCGGTAGGTCATTGACTCCGTAGTGAGGTAGGTATTCTCAAAATTAATGAATTAATTAAAACCGACGCGACCCAGAACCAACGTCGGGACCCGAGAAGTAACGTCGTATGCACTTCCTAGTTCAAGGGATCGGTCCCGGGTCGGGGTCCGGGGACCGTGACTCTCGAACCTCAGAATGGATGACCTGGTGTTCCCTTCAGGAGTAGACTCTCAGAAACTGCGCTGAGGGTGTTCTTTGTCGGATTACCCTGATGTACTCCACTACTGTGACGGTTCGGTCTCCTGGGATGACGTGTAGGCGGTCGGACGCTTTCGTAGTGGGTCGTTGTCGCCGTGTACTTTTTGATTTATATTTTACATAATAAGTTTTAAAAACTTTCATTTGTTCACAGTTCATTTACATTCGCTAGTTTGAAGACTTCCTACCCAAAACATCCAACATTGCAACTATGAAGACTTCAACAATTTCGAATTTTGACGTTCTCCTCAAAACACGGTGGGGCGCTCTAGGAAATCCTTACTGCATCTTGAAGGTGTCTATTAACGTAGAGTAGGCGTGTCGTGTAGTCCTCCCGTCGAAAAACACGGGTGAAATGTTAGGTCATTTAACCTAGAAATCTGGGCATTACAGTTGTACCACCGGTGATCGGCACACACCGATGACTCGTAGTCTCTCCACCATTCAACCTTAACTCTAGCCGATATTTGGATTTACTACGATTTCGACTTTGAGGTCATGAAACCGGTGGAGTACTCTTCTCAACTGAGTGACCTTTTCTGAGACTACGACCCTCCCTAACCCCCGTCCTCCTCTTCCCCCGCTGTCTCCTACTCTACCGACCTACCGTAGTGACTGAGCTACCTGCACTCAGACTCACTTGAGGTCCTCAACCACTACCTGTCCCTCCGGACCACACGACGCTAAGTACCCCAGCGTTTCTCAACCTGTGCTGACTCGCTGAGTTGACTTGACTATTTGGATTTTACATAGGTTCTAAAACTTCTGAACCATTCTTTTTTTATTATATTTCATAGAGCAATTATTAAAAAAAATTTACAACTAGTGTATAACTTTTTTTTATAACTAGTGGGTTCGAACCTGACCCCAATCTATTTTGTAAATTTTTAATTAAGGTAAACAAAGAAATATCAAAAGTTACATCGATGATCTTTTAAATTTTAATATAGACACCGAGTGTAATAAAGAGAACCTGTCACGACAAGGTCTGGTTACGACTTGTTTTTGGTTATATTTAGATGAAATACAGGACGAGACTTCATTCTTTAATTGACCTATCTACACAATAGGAAAACCCCTCTAAACTTTAAAGATCTAAAAATTTCCGATGTGACCTCACCCAACGGTAAAGGAAGAGGTTACGTACTTTCACTTTTCACTTTCACTTCAGTGAATCAGTACAGGTTGAGAAGTGCTGGGGTACGTGACATCGGGTGGTCCGAGGAGGCAGGTTGTACCTACCTGGATCTCTTATAGTATGATTCACTTCAGTCTATCTCTTTCTGTTTATGGTATACTATAATGAATATACACCTTAAATTTTTTACTATGTTTACTTGAATAAATGTCTTGTCTTAGTCTGAGTATCTGTATCTTTGTTTAAATACCGATGGCTTCACCTTCCACCCCCATTTAATCCTCAATTATCTATGTGTCAGCGAGTCGACACAGAGAAACACTGAGGTACCTGACATCGGTCGGTCCGATGAGATCACTCTTCGATAAGGGAAGAGGTCCTCTAGAAGGGTTGGGTTCCTATCTTGGGTCTAGAGGACGTAACGTTCGTCTAAGAAATGGTAGATTCGGTCGTCCCTTCGGGGGTGTGTGACGATAACATATACGTTTTGTCTCTTTGTTGTCCCTAGACGACATATCGTGTCCCTTGATATAAGTAATAGAACATTACTGGATATTATCTTTTCTCAGACTTTTTTTATATATATATATAAGTCGGTATGTATATATATATACCGACTTAGTGAAACGATATGTGGACTTTGATAGGGTTGTGACATTTAGATGATATGAAGTTAAAAAATTTTAATGTATTTCTTCATTTATACGGGACACGGAACGAGAAGAAGGAGTCGTGGATAGACTTCCTAGACCTGTTGGTTCCTCTATGCATGGAATCGGAACTCGGAGGTGAAGGAGTAGTCATTTCATCTTTTATTGTAGTAGACGGAGTGTCCTAATAACACACTAAATTGATTCTGTTGTGAATACTTTCGTCGACGGAAACCCAAATAGTCAATTGGAAACGACAAATTGTTTACTGAGGTTTCAAATCATTGAATTCGTTTTTTTAAAAAGAATTTTAAGGTAGTAATTGGAATAACATAAGGACGGGACTCGACCAGAGTGAACCTGTCGACGTAAGTCGAAGTCCCAACCGGCCTGGTAAGAGAGGGAGAGAGAGAGAGAGAGAGGTACACCGGGAAGGGCGGGGTCACCCAATGCAACCCGAAGGAATATACCACCCTCCGTCGAAAGGGTCTCCCTTTCGGGGTCACGTGTAAACGGCTACAGGTAACCACTTCCGTTCAGTGTGTCGGTTGAGATCTGATACTGACTACAGTTGCGGTCCTTCGTCCAGTAACCCCGGTAACTAATTTGTTAATTTGTTATGGTCCGCTGTCAAATAACTCAGGAATTTTGTAAAGCGTATGGATATAGTAGATTGAATAACCGTTGGACCCCTCAACCCACGGAAACCGATGTAAAATGTCTATGTTTTGACACCGATTCACTCTGACTCGTTGTTCGGGTCCTTAGGTGGTTGTCCTCCAGTCCTTCGGTATACAACAGGACTAGGGAGATTTCCAACACAAGACTTTGGTGACTAGTGTAGAGAGTGACGTATAATCCTGTTCCTTCCCTTTTCCTTTCCCTTCCTAAGATGAGAGACGTCACGGAATTGAATGAGAGTTCCTGTTGGAGACCGGACACATAATCTCCCTGTTTCGTGTCCCTGAAGGAGCCACCAGGGCAGCAATTCTTAGGTGGAACGTTACGTCCGCTGCACTCAAGCTAGGGAGCACCTCTTTGATTCTAGGGTGTACGGCTTCTCTTTGATCCGGGCGCACGGTGTTGACGATTTCGGGCACGAGACCTCTGGGGTGTGGCGACGGTGACTCGGCGTCGATCTCTCAGACACGTCACGTCGCCTCCTAGAACTTGTCACGTTACTTCTAGGGAACACGGTGTTGATTCTGGGTTACGCCGGTTTACTTATTTATAAAATTTATTTATTTATTTATTTTCTTCCTTTGTTTCGTCTCGCGATTTCCTTGATCCGTCGGGTCGGACCTCGTAACAGTACACGGAGTGGTGAATTTCCATGTAGGGAATCACACTCTTTACCTCCCTGTCGTCTGTCTACTCCAACCCCGCTGGTGATAATGTGTGTAGCGATGTCGGGACTTCAGCAACCTCCGACTATTCTTGATACTTTGGGTGACTCTAAAATCATGATAAACTAAAGGGGGAAACGGGTTAACGTGTAAATAAAAATTTGGAGTGTGTACTCCTTCGTTTCTATAATCTGTTTAATGTATAAGGTTGGTCGTCTATTTCAGTTGTTTTCGGTAGTGTCTGTTCGAGGTCGTCTTACCCGGACGGCAATAGAAGGAATCTTTTACCTTAAACTGAACTTTTCACTCGCAGAGGTATCTCTTCATTTTTAGCGGAGGAATCTATTTTTAGAGTAATTATTAAGAAAAGAGTTTGTTCTCCTCTCCTTCTTTTCTAAACAACTCGACCTCGGGTGGGCGACGTCGGGCCTCCTCGACCTCCTTCCGTGATTTCCAATGTACTTACTCCTAGTAATTATAAGTGCCGTCGTAGACCACGACACAACGGTCCTCTGTCATTACTCCTTTCTCGTAGAAGGTCCAGATTATCGTGACGCCGACGGTGTAGTTAGGGCTACAGGGTTCTTTACTCTAGAGATAGTAAACGTTTGTCCCTTCGTGACCACCGAACCGACAGTAAGACCTTCCAGTGGTTGTCTATACGTCTACTCGACGAGTATAAAGAGCCCGACTGTGGGTGGTCCGAGGGGCGTGTCGAAGAGGAAAAGTGACAGACTGTGTCGTCGAGATGCGTGCATCTCCCTTGACCCCTAGACGAGAACCAGAAGTCGTGTGTTTAAGACCGAAGAACGAAAAGGTAGGTTTATAGACGATGTACGTGAAACCCCCTCCGTAAATCAGAGTAGTCTGAACATGAGAGTATTGAGGTCACTTCCAGAATCGAACGGGTCGACACTTGAAGGGTTTCTAGTTGTTCGATTTGTGCATCAGTCTTGGGGAACCGGGATACAGCGCAAGGCAAAGAGGGTCCTCGGCTGGGACTCTGTTTCTAAATGGAATTTGTTTTACAAACGAAGAAATTACTCTAAGATTTACCTTCTCTACAAAGATCTAGAAGAGACGGAAATGAAGAACGGACGGTCCCGACTTCAAGGGTAATATACACAAATCTCTGGTCCATCCATATGCCGCGGACAATGTAAACATAGGGGTAAAGGGCGAAAAGAATCGGGAAAACACAATTGAAGAGACGTTGAAGTACCTAGTTTTTGATAGAGAATGAACGATATACACCTACTCGTGTGTCGTCACTTGTTTTGATGCGTTTTAAATGTGGGAACACCTTAACGTCTGATACTTACTTATACGTGTATTTAAGTAAGCACGTCAGTTGGTCATCAAAAAATTAGTTAACTATAAAACAAAATAACTTCGTCTCAACTAAATGTTACAACACAATTAAAGGAAACATGTCGTTTCACTAAGTCAAAATATATATATATATATATGAGAAGTAAAAATTATAATAAAAGGTAATACTAAATAGTATCCTATAACTGATATCACAGGACACGATATGTTATTCTGAAAAACAAATAGGTAGGATATATATTATCGAATGTAAACGACTGGGGTTGGAGGGTGAGTCAGGAAGAGGGTTGGGAGAGAAGGCACTGGTGGTGGCCACACAAGAAATATAGGTACTAAGATGACGACAAAACATGTATCGAAGTAGACAGTATAAAATCTAAGGTGTATATTCACTATAGTCAACCATAAACAGAAAGAGAAAGACTGAATGAAGTAAATCATACTACTAGAGATCAACGTTGTTTATCAATAACCAGTGGATAGGACCTAGTCCCTAGGAAGATCCGTGACTCCTGAGTCGAACCTTACTCTGTCTTTTGACACGGAAGAACTTCTAATGTCGAGTCATCCCCTGTTACTTCGAATCCTTATCTTTACGTACCAACCACCTTTATTTACGTCACTTGATTTTATTCTCTTCTCGTTAACTAACCCCTTACCAATATCCTAAAATAGGACAATAGCCCCTTCGGGAGAACCTCCTTCCCTGTAACTCGTCTCTGCACTATTGCAGTGGACTTGTGACTACGGAACTCAGTCGACTACGACCGAGAACTCTTCTCCTGCGTGTAGAGAAGGGATGAAGTGGAAGTTACTGGAATGTGTCCGTCGAATTTTGGTCGGTGTCACCCTTATAAACGTGTGGTCTTTAGTCGTTTACGACACTTACTTCTGAAAAAAAGTCTATCAGTCATTAATTGAACAAAAAAACCAAAACAAAAAAAAAAAACCGATGTGGTACTCCATACGACCCCAGAATCGAGCGGTTGGTACCTGACTTGGGTGTGAGTACGTTACCTTCAAGTCTCAGAATTGGTGACCTGGTGTTCCCTACAGGGTCAGAAATTCATAAACAGTCTTGAGTCAATGTGTGTTTATAGGTCCCTTTCACAGAAGGACCTTCTTTCTCGTAGGTCATACTTCCGGGACCTGACCTTCTCAGGAAACATACAACTCTGTATAATTCTTCCGGTCGTCTGGTCGTACAGATCTCGTTACCAAGAGTAGTAGACCCTTCAAAAATCTTAATTTTTAATAACCCGAGATAGAGTCTGGATGACCTAGTCTTTGAGACCCCGGTCCCGGACCTATAGACAAAAGTTTTTCACCAAGACGGTGTGCCTAGGTCTTACTCGTGTTAATAGTCCATCCTTCCACCGAACCCACTTCCTTCAAACCTCTGTTCCCGACGGTAAGCTTTCCGTCTCAGTCTCTCCTACTCATTACTACGGTCCCCCTATTTTAGACTTCAATTTCGACTGCATTGAACAACTGACGGAATCTTAAGAACTTAAACATTTACTCTCAGGAGTATGAGTTTCTCTGAATATACTTTCTCAAACAACGGAGTTCATTGTCTTTTCAGTCTGCCGTCCGTACTAACCTAAGTACTTGAGTTTATTGTAGTAGGACCGAGTAAAGAGGGAAAGAGGTACCGGGTAAAGGTGAGAGGAGATACAACTGTATTAAGAATCCAACCGGTAGTACAGAAATTCGAACGTAGTAAAGATGTCAATCGTTATGGTATCCCTTCTACCAAAGAGAAAAGGTTCATCAGGTTCTCCTCAGAGTCTTAATTCATTCATCCGAGTGGAATCCAGGACAAGACAAACGACCTGGTTGAAACTTCCTTTAGTTTTAAACAGTGGAAGAAACCATATACGAAGAAACCATATTTTTAATAAAAATGGACTTTCGTTAATTCTTCAACATTTACGTCTTTTTAGAGGGGGAAAGACACATTTTCGTCCTTTAGTTAAGAGGAAAATGACCTCTGTCTGAATAGTTGGGACGTTACCATGGTCACCTTAGACGTTCGTCTACAATTGAATGGATCAATAAAGAAGTGGTAAATAATCGGTGTCGGGTTTGGGGACATAGATTGGTCAAGAAGTGTCTACATAATAAAGAAACAGATTTCCTGAATTTTCGACGGGTAAGACCAATGAAGAAGTCGAGAAGTAAGAGAACCCTTCCGAGACGACGACGACGATTCAACGAAGTCAGTACAGGCTGAGACACGCTGGGGTATCTACCGTCGGGTGGTCCGAGGAGGCAGGGACCCTAAGAGGTCCGTTCTTGTGACCTCACCCAACGGTAAAGGAAGAGGTTACGAACTATCACTTTTCACTTTCCCTTCAACGAGTCAGAATCGCTGTGATACCTGACGTCGGGTGGTCCGAGGAGGTAGGTACCCTAAAAGGTCCGTTCTCATGACCTCATCCAACGATAACGGAAGAGGACCCTTCCGAGATTACGTGTATATTTTAAAAATATTTTACTCATACAAAAAGAGAACAATTAAAAACAACCAAATTAAAAGTCTGGGTCGGTCGATGGGATTTTACTGACTTCTTTCGAAAAAGAAAGGGATGTTGAAGAACCCGCTGGGTATCCTATGTGACTAACCGGTCATGACCTAGTTCACTGGTGGTAATTCCGGTCTTCCCTCACTCCCAGTAGAAGTTGCTTTGAGTTCCGGTTCTCCTCCTCCTCAAAGGATTTTCTTTTTATTAAATAGACCTTCCCCTACTTACTACTTTCTAGTTTAATTGGTTGTAGGTCTACCATTTCATCCATTGTGTTTATAAAATCATAAACACCCGTTCAGTTCCATCCCCGAAGGGACGACCGAGTCTACCATTTCTTAGACGAACGTTACACCCTCTGGGTCCGAGCTAGGGACCCAACCCTTCTAGGGGACCTCTTACAGTCCCCTACCGTTGGGTGAGGTCATAAGAAAGGATCTCTTAAGGTACCTGTCTCCTCGGACCGCTCGATGTCAGGCACCCCACCGTTTCTGAACCTGTGTTGACTGCCTGATTGTGTACGTGTACTCTACTGACTGAATCTGAGGATTACTACTTATTTCCAGACCGGTGACAGAGTCTTAAGAAAGATCAAGTGAAAGAGTAAGTCAGTCGGAACCTCTAGAGAAAAACCTACCAAGATACAGTTGAGAGTATTTCTTTCACAAATCTTTGGTCTCAACTCTTTATTCTAATGAATGTAAAAGAAATGCACGGTTTCACAATTCACGTCTGTGATTTGATTATATTTTAAAATCTTGAGAACTTTAAACCTTTAGAATTGGGAAGGAAGGAAGTGTTTCGGGACTTTCATTTTGAGACCAAGTGAGAGGGGTGGGAGGTAGACAATAGGACTGTAAGTTAATGATGATTTCCCTTTACCCCCTCGGTTTAACTACGGGAGGTCCTCCGGTTTCGAGACGTCTCGAGGGGCGTCGGGTCATTCAGTAGTCAGAAGCTCAGACGTGTCGGGTGTCACCTTTGTCCCCGGATTCTCAGACTTCGACCCCGTCGTCCTGATGTTTCCCCTACACCGACCTACCCTAATCCTTTCGAGGGGTGGTCCTCGATTGAGTTAAAACTATGTACAGTCGAACCTCTCGGGACGGGGTGTCACGTCACTACTGGTCCGTTGTCTCTTTCTCTCTCCTCGTTCGATCCAAGTACCCAACCGTCCGACCGACGGGATCGTCCTGGAGGGTTCCCCAGACGGGAACTGCACCTGTTGTACCCGAACCCCAGGTTAGGAGTAGACACTTGCATGTCCCAACTGAATAAATAAAAAGTGAAGATTAGTGTTTGGGTTGGGTAGTTTCTAATCTTACATACGGTCTTACTTCGTCAAATAGCTAAACGTCATTTCTACGGAAACGTCATAGGTCACAAGTATAAGAGGTAGGTTCTATCGAGAAAGGGTCCTAGTTCCATCAACCTTTCGATTAAGTCAGTGATCTTCCGACGAGTGTCCAAAATACTCTTCCGTCTCGGAGTCTCGTTTCCCTACACCATTGAGAATATGCTAGGAAATAGGACGTGTACCATCTCAGATCGTCTAAGAGAGACGGTGTCTTCCCGTTTTGACCCCGGTCTATTCCATCCGTGGGAGACATGAAGTATACCAACCTTCGACCTACTTAAAGTTGACAGAGTAAAAGTTAACATAAGAACTTATGTAGGGGACCCGTACCTGAACGATGTGTGTCAGAGGTTCTTACATCAAATAGAGTTTAATTAATTGACAAGTTTCTACGGAAGAACCACTCTAAGATCCACTGTGGAAACTCGGGAAAGTCATTACGTCCTTTGTAGAGCCGAAGTAGTAGGTTCTCGTAACAAGACTTTCAGGTCGCTGAAATGACCTAAACAAGGGTTTAAGATATCATTTGAAACTCAGTACTTTCAAGGACCACAACCTAAGGTCTGGATCCAAGAAATAGATTGAGGAAGAGAGGGAAGAGAAAGAAGGAACTTCGTTCTATTGATTTAGATAAGGACACATATGGGAGGAGACTAGTGTAGGGACCGAGGTTCCCCTACCTTCCTCCCCTTAGAGGACCTACCACTAAATTCATTAGGACCGATTATTTTACACATTAAATCCATTGAGACTGATTATTGTATATTCTAAATACATTACGTCCGATTATTTTACACTCCAGATTCTCTTCAGTAAACCCTTCCTAAGGATGATTGGACTCATTTATCGAAACACAGAAAGGTGACTTGTCAAATGACTTTCATTCTACACCGTGACCCTCGGTAAACCTTAGGTACTTCCTCAAGTGGACTTCTAGACTTTCTTTCGCCTTAGACTGAGAACTACTGGAAAACCTTGATAACTTAATCAGCGGGCACCACGGTGAGAGACCG
The DNA here is from genome assembly GCA_006410555.1 of Capra ibex. Lineage (NCBI taxonomy): Eukaryota > Metazoa > Chordata > Mammalia > Artiodactyla > Bovidae > Capra > Capra ibex. The sequence goes on along the minus strand of SJYO01045292.1, from coordinate 9,072,419 downwards.
TTATCAGGAATACTCTCCATCCTAAGGGGAGTGACGAGTTCGGTAAAATTCAACTCTGCAAACAAAGAACATCGAACGTCGAGGGAGTGTCCAAGTAAACCAATTACCCAAGATCTGGATGGGGGTCAACAAGACACACAGATCTAGTAACTTCTCTCTAGTCAATTGAAGAGATCTGAGGGTAGCGAAGTAAATACTTCGACCGTTCAACTTCCTTTCAGAAAGAAGGAAGAGAAAATCGGACCGTAAACCTCAGAGACTAAAGAGAAGACACCCTATGTTCCTTCTTGGGGGACTAAGTAGAGACGAAAAACAAAAGACCTAAGAGTTCCGTCTGTTCGAGAGACGAGACGAGGAAACAAGACTCCAGACTTAATCTACAAGCTATACAGTCCTACTGGAGGATTTACTAAATAAAGAGAACCTAGTAGAATCTTGGACTTCCCCTAGTCTTATACGGTGGGGATTTATACGGTGAAACCATATTTCTAATAAAACTCGACTTCCCTAGACTAAGTCCTTGCCAAGAGACGAGATAGGTATAGAGGATTTGATCTGTAATTAAAAAGAAACCCCTTCTACAGAGAGACATGGTCCTGTCTCTCTGACTGAGTAGAGACCTCTCCTTACCGCTCACCAGTGTGACTCTACTTAAACGAATTTGTCTGAAATGATTTTATTGGGAATAGAAGGTTATCTAAAGGAATATATAAAGGATTGGCAAAGGGGTGTTAAATAGTGGGGATTCTCGGGTTTCACTTTCACTTTCAGTGAGTCAGCACAGACTGAGAAACGGTGGGGTACCTGACATATCAGGTACCTTAAGAGGTCCGGTCTTATGACCTCACTCATCGGAAAGGGAAGAGGTTCCCTAGAAGGGTTGGGTTCCTGACTTAGGTCCAGAGGGAGTAGCCCACTAAGGAATGGTCGACTCAGTGTTCCCTTCGGGTTCTTACGACCTCACCCATCGGATAGGGAAGAGGTCGTTCAGAAGGACTGGGTCCTTAGTTTGGTCCCAGAGGATATAACATCCACCTAAGAAGTGGTTGACTCGATAGTCCCTTCGGGTTGGGGGGAAAGAAAAAAGATCAACGAGGAGGTGTTAAATAATGGGTAAACAAATTTACCATATATTCGTCGAGGTGGTGGTGAAGACGAATTTAAGTTTGACGAAGAAACTTAAAAATGAAGAAAACACTCTTAGAAAGTACAAACATTTTTATAATTGTAGTCAAAATTTTAACATATAAAAAAAACAATTACAGAAAACAGTCGAATTAATTGTCCTAAGTCCATGTTTTGTATTCTCCCATCTCTCTTCAAAAAGAAAGTCTGTTTAAGGTTGTCGAGGATTCAAAAGAGTGTTTATTTTAATCCTGGATTGCTGAGATTCTGTGGAAGGCTAGATTTGTAAGGTGTCTAAAATTTTTAGTACCATTCTAAGTAAAAGTCACTATTGGAGATAATTTTACACCAATACCTCATTATATAAATACAAAAGTTTGTAAGGTTGAGATTGAGGTGAAGAGGGTCGAGTCGAAGTGCACTTCTATTTTCTAGGGGAGTCGGAAATTGGAAAGTGGGTTAACAAGGTCGGTGTCTTTATCTGAAAGAAATCCTTCCACTTCGGTCGGACCTTATAAGGTCAATCAAGTGCTGTATCGACTACCCCTGACCCTCTTTCCTACAATTTCCACCGTTCACACAGATGGGTCCTTAGTCAGCTTCTCCCTCACAAACCCCTTTCACGACATTAAGTATCGGTAAAACTGTTTGTAACCTCGATCTGGTTACGGGAGTTGTATGTGTGTGTGTGTGTGTGTGTGGGGATTGGTTGTTGATGATTACGTCATAAAGACCGAGAATTCGTGTTGTCGGGGAAACGGTTTTTCGACTGATCAACTTTATAGGACGGTTGAGTGTCTCTTTTGGATCGGCAAAATTCTGACCATAAGGGGTGTGTCGGTGTTTCCACTTATAGATCAAGAGTGTATTCTTTTTTTTTTTTTTCCAAATAACTGAAGAGACTTAATCCTTCAATTTACGAACTCTTAGTTATCATGGAGGGGTTTAATGTCTAAATTATAGTCTATTGTAAAACTATAGATTGGTGGGGAAAAAGAGAAATTAAGATCGAGGAAAAATAAATCTCTCAATACATAGTACGTTCTAAATACGAGGACGACTAACACAACGTCAAATAAGTCTTGCGCACCCAAAAACTCATGGTTTGTCCACGTCATGTCTCTCTTTCGAATTTTTATTTAGTTGTCCTTTATTGCATTATGTCAATGTGATTATCGAAAAAGTCGGTCAAAGATATTGTAGACGTTAATCCAGTCCCAGGGTACTTGGTAATTTTCCCCTTTTATTAGTACTCAGAAAACTTTCTTGTACAAGTGTTAGACTAATAGATGTCCAGACGAGACATACCTCACAAAAGTTGAAGAGACGAAATACGATCATAACTGTTACCTAAAAACAATAAGTTAGATGTATTTCGTTGTACCTCTTCTCATTAAACGTTCAGTCGATAACTATTACTAAAATCTATGAGTCAAACCACTCTTCTACCGTCATCCCGGCGCTAACTAAACTATAATTATCCAAATACTCTTGGCGACTTTGACTTTGTTGTGGCGTCGAGTCTGATGATGACAGAAGGAGTGGAGTAGTTCCGGCAACTGTACGCCCGAGGGGTGACCTTCAGACCCAACCCGTAGACTTCAAACCCTCCAACGTAACAACCAGTCGGACCAGAACGGAGCATTTGTGTCAGACTCTTTTCACGAATACTTCCCACTCCATCCGACCCCAGGGTCGTCTCCGGTTGAGGACTACATTCACAACAAACCTTCCACTAGGGTCCTCGTGATCACCATTTCCTGGGCTGGTCACGCCTTCTGCATTCTCTACACCCAAGTCAGGAACGCAACCCTTCTAGGGGACCTCCTCCCGTGTCGTTGGGTGAGGTCATAAGAGCGGACCTCTTAGGGGTACCTGTCTCCTCGGACCGCCCGGTGACAGGTATCCCAGTGTTTCTCAGCCTGTGCTGACTTCACTGTTGTGTGGGTCCTTCGGAGGTATCCGCTCCCCTCCTCACTCTCTTCCTCTCCGTCCTCCGACACGATCAAACCCAGGAGGTCCTTTTTGTCCTAATCTTCACGTTCTCTATATAACTCTTTGGTGAACACTCCAACTTTCGCGCATACCTGTTTTACGTCTACCTCGTCGTCGAACCGATAAATGTTATCCGCTCTGTACCTTCGTGGGATTCTCAAGTACCTGTCTACTTACCTATTTCTTCTTCATGTATATATTACCTTATAATAAGTCGGTATTTTTTCTTACTTTATAACAGTAAACGTCCTTGTACCCACTTGGATCTCTAATAGTATGATTCACCTCATTCAGCCTGTCTCCTTCTGTTTACAACATTCTATAATGCATATACAACTTAGAGTTTTTTAGTATGTCTATTTGAATAAATGTTTTGTCTCTGACTGAGCGTCTGTATCTTTTGTTTAAATACCAATGGTTTCCCCTTTCCCTCCTACCCCTACCTATTCGACCCTCAGACCTAATTGTCTACGTGTGACGATGTATACTTTACCTATGTGGTAGTCCAGGATGACGTCTCGTGTCTCTTAGGATATGTTATAAAATGTTATTGGATGTTTCCGTTTCTTCGACCTTTTTATATATACACATACAGGTTGACTTAGTGAAACGACAAGTGGACTTAGATTGTGCTGTAATATTTAGTTGATATGAGGTTAAATTTTTTATGTCCACCTCGACGTCCATAGTGGAGACATCTCGTCTTCCCTCCTCCGAACCTACCCTTTCAGACTCTGGCACCACGTCGAGATTCCTGCAAACCCACTTCGGTCACCGTTCAGGGACTCGGTGTCAGTCGTCGTCTTCTCGGGACACAGAGGTGACCCAGACGGAGTCGAAGGGACGACACGACGCGGGGTCGTCGTGTGTCGGGAACCCTCCGGGTCTGCACCCGGCTGTGTCACCACCTAAAGTCTCACGGAAACGCCCTACACGCGGGAGGTATGAGAGACACCAGTCTCCAGATTCTCCACGTAAAAGTGCCTGTTGTGTCTTTAGTGCAGTCTCACCCTCCCACCCCTTCTGACTCGAATTTTGATGACCGTTTCCTGAAGGGACCACCAGGTCCCCAATTTTGATGTACGAAGGTGACATCCCCCGTTCTAGGGCGTACGACGAATATACAACTTAGGAAATAGGAAATACCGTACTAGTTTTTTATTTATTTTATTCTTGTTCTTATTTTATGAACATTTTTTGATGACCACTCGAGAACCTCCAACACATCGCGAGTGTAGTCTCTACAGTGTAGATTCTTCACCCCTTCGACCTAATAAATCACCGAGACCGAATAAGAAGTCCGTACTTGAGGGGTCGCGAAGGGTTGGACGAGACCTTCCCGAGTGTCTGTCGGCAGTCCTTCTCAGGTTCTACGAACGTCAACCTCGATCCTTCCACAGGTGAATGTGTTTCGCTCCCCAATGTCCACCCAGGACCTTCACAGGACACAAAGGGACGATTCTTCCTCCGTGTCGGACACGTCCGCAGTGCACAGGCGGGACCCGCACGGTACACCGACCTGGAAGACGCGACAGAAGCGGTGCCGGCCCAGTCGGGTCCTGAGACCCGTCGCACATGACCGGTGAGGGGGTACATTTACTCGGTCGTCTTGAGTCTTGGTACTCAGGTCAGTGGCACTCCGTTGTCAGTCCTAGGTCAGGAAGTATTGCACCCGTCGACCCGAGTACCCGATTTTATGTCCCTCTCTTTGAAGGTTTACTTACACGGAGTACACCAGACAGGTCGTCCCGTCTGTGTGTGAATGTGATTAGTACTTAGTCAAGGTCTAGAGTAAGTCCGGTTCCGAATTTGTGATGAACTATGTAGGTTTGTAGGTGACAACCTCCACCGTGTACTCTACGAGAGAAAATCTATAAATGTATGAATCAACCTCTCCTTTTAAAAAAAGGAAATAGGAAGAGATCCAAGAAACCAACTAAATTGTTAGTTTAACTGTATTCTGTCTAATTGTCCTCTTTTTTTTCTAAATTAATTGCATGTATTTTCCCTGGGGTGTTCCTACTACTCTGGGTTCCCATTCAAGCTCTAGCTCCGAATATACGGTACACTCAACTTCTTACTCGATCCCCGGAGTTTTCCTCTTCCCACTGGAGTGTCCTACTATTCTCGTCTAGAAAACATTAATCTACAAACAGGACGGAGTCTCTACCCAGTAAGTCCATTTTTCAATAGAGAATCATTATCGAGAGGCAGACCCAGTCCAGGGGACAGATTGAAGAAAGTCCGTGAAATCCTATTTTTCAACAAAACAAAACAAAGAAACATAGACGACCGGAAGCCGACGAAAGTAGAGTTTTGTTAGTCGTACGACTTCACCGTGGGTAAAAACCTCCCTGAGTAAGACTAGGGGAAGTCAGAGAAATCCATATACAAAGTATATATTTATGTATATTGTGAATTTGTAATAAACAAATAAATCGACGTGACCCGTATACCCTAGATCAAGGGGGTGGTCCCTAGTTTGGACCCGGGGAACGTAACCCTCGAGTCTCAGAATCGGTGACCTGTTGGTCCCTTCAGGGTTTGTATAATATATATACACACATACATATGTATACACACGTATATACATACATATATATAAAATCTACACATATAGAGAAAATCCATATATACATACTATATACACGTATAAAGTTCATAATACATAGAGAAAATCTATATATTCTATATATAGAAGTAAATATATAATATCATATAAAATATATAATAGATATATAAACAAACTCCTGTCATTGTTTAAACCGGACCCTCAGTATCGAAAGGTTAGGGACGTGATTTAACACTTTCAATAAAGATTCATGAGACCAGTTATCTTTGATCTGATTTCCCTCACGTAAACACCACGTCCTGGTGCCGTCGTCGCACCTTACACCCACAATACCTATTACGCCCATTATAGTACTGACTCTTATAAATTCCAGAAGTTCCATCATTCTGGACCGTCTCAGACGGGAATTTCGAGGTGTTTCCTTCTCTCTCCACCACCCATTCGCAGTCGGAGTCCCCTAGTCGTAGAAGACAAAATTAATCGCACTTTTACCTCTTCAATCTTCGGCTCAGGCCTCTGGCTCCACGGTTTCAGAATTGGAATCAACAAAATAGAAGGGGACAACCAAAGAGGAAACACTGTGGTCACTCTTTTGGTGATAGTTACATGAAAGGGCCGAAGTCTTTACGAGACCCCCGACACCCCATTCTTCTACTTAAAGAAGAGAAGTCTCGGTCTTTACTTAGATCTAGGTTAAATCTTTGACGTCTCTTGTCTCAGGAGGTTTTGAGATATCGAAATTCGTCCCGTTCGAGCTAATCTCCGTGGGATCCCAAGAGCAAGGGGGAGAGAAAGAGAGAGAGAGTCACTCTAAGTGTTACTTTGTGAAAGAAGTGTGCATGTCTTGAATGCCTCTCGTCAAAACTACAACAATATGAGGTAATTGAAACATTCCGATGAGAAAACCTTTTAACAAAAACGAATGTACGAACTTCTGCCCCTTTTTTATAAGAAAGCCTTTCGACGTCTTTGAAACTTATCTAAGTTGTCGAAAAGTTTTCCTGAAATCTCGTGAGACATTATCGTACGTACAACTGTATGCAAGACCACGTGGGTGAAGTATTATAGAAGTTCAAACCAGGTCGTTTAAGAGAAGAAGAAAAAGTGAGACCTGTCTTTACCTTCTTTATCTTTACTTCTACTCCGTCTCGGAGACCGTATAAGGGTTGTCGGTCCATTAAACCACACCTCTATTGAGAGAAAATTTTAATTTTTTTTTTTTTTTTCCTTGGTCTTCTACGGACACTATGGTACTACGGTGTGCACAACCTTTAAATGGATGTCCGAGCGGTTCACATCTTGAAGAAGACTCCCTACTGAAACCGGTGGCAGTAGGTCCCTCTACAAGTCACTCCTCTTTACAACTTTTTCTCTTCCCTGCAGTGTGTAACGGTCCCACCCTTGAGGGTTGTCGTCGTACTTGAAGGTCCCGTACTTTGCAGTCATAATTTAAGATTGTGTTACAATTTTCGGTTACAGAAGTCCAGTAGACAACACATAATAAAGTAATAGTTAATTACCTAACTTTATGAAGTAAAGGTGACTACATACACTTATTAAATCTCTGTAACAGGGTTTCGTCTTGAAAGGTCAGAAGAGACGGGAAGAGACAGGAAAGAAGAAAAAAAGACATTATCAAATTAATACCAACAGTCTTCAGTGGACTAACATTTATCTTTCCTTAAATTCCGTCCCTCCATCTACAAACATTTTGGCAACCCTCGTGTCGTCTTCCCGAGAACCGACAAAGGTCCTTACTGTGGCTCTTGTCAGGAGGGTTTCCTCGACGAAGGACTGGAACCAGTCCTTCGGTGTTTGGGATGGGTGTCACGGGGTCCTGTGTACCCGAGACTTCACTAGTCCCGAGTCCTCCGGTAGGAGTGTGGGAAGGACGGTTCTTGTACAGCGGAACCGACACTGGGTAGGACTATTTACCCGGGGAAACCGACCCTGGATCCCTGGGGGAGTAGTCCTACTATTTGTCTTGGACCCTGGAGGCGACGGGGACGCCGACCGGTCGACGCGACACGGCGCCGGTGTCGAGAGACGTCTTTACAGTTTCCTTTCTTTCTGGTCTCCAGAGTCAGAGTGTCGATGGAAGGTTCGTGGGGTCCGCAGGGACCTCCATTGAACCAAGGGGTTTCACGTTCCCCCAGAAAGTTTACACCCGAAGTAGAAAGGTCGGAGATGACGATTCCAATAACCCCACATTGTCTCACCTCACCTCACCCGGTTTGGCCTTTAGACGAGGTGAGACAAAAGAACGGGTCACTGAAGTAAATCTCTAGAGAAAGGGTGATTTCACCCTTACTGACCACCGTCGGGTTCATAATACGAAAGGTCGAGCCAGATATACCTGACTTTTAAATTCTTACCGTCCTGAAAGTCACACTACTTTATTTTAAATATAAAATTCCGTCCTAATTTGTATTTTAGACACGTAAACAAACCGGAGGGACGGGGTAGGGGGACACGAAGGGGCCACCGCGATCACCATTTCTTGGGCGGATGGTCACGTCCGTTGTGTCCTCTACACCCAAACTAGAGACCCAGTCCTTCTAGGGAACCTCCTCTCGTACCGTTGGGTGAGGTCATGAGAACGGACCTCTTCGGGTACCTGTCTCCTCGGACCACCCGATGTCAGGTATCTCAGCGTCTCAGCCTGTACGGACTTCGCTAAGTAATGTTGGGGGTGGGGGGACACGTCACACATAGACAATGTGTAATTGGTCCCGAGGACCTTCTACCCTTCTAACGGGTTGGTATTTCTAGTTAAAAAAAGAGAAAAGATTACGGTCGTTACATTGAAGAATTTTGTTATCACAATAAAGGGTAGAGACATCCCTCAGTACCACTGAAAGACGAATGAACCATACACGAATGGTCCTGACACACAGGAACCACTTGAAATACATTTTATAGTCGCACAGCAAAACCACATGTTAGGAAACAGAGTTTTTACATACACTGGCGTGGAAGTGGAAGATTGTCCCTCTAGTCTCGAGTCTCGAAAGGTTCTTAGACGAAGGACCTAAAATTAGGAGTCAAACTGAGTTTATTTTAAGTAAAAAAAGGGGAATTGAACTGTCAATTAACTTAAAAACAGATATTCACTTTTCTACCCTTCGATGTACTATAAATATTTTAATAACGTAAAACCCTTTTGCTACACCCACACGTGCGTACGTAAACACCAGCACGTGTATTTACACAAACACATCCATACACGCGTTTGTACATGTACATATTCTGCATAAACGAATATGTTCTGATACTTACATAGGTGTATATATTTGTTTTATATTGTATCTTTTCCGGATCTTCTTATATGTGGAGTGTGTCATTGTCACTAATTGCGACCTACATCCTTATTCCCTACTACACTCTCCCTTTAATAATTAAAAGTATCGAAACAATACAAAATTTCAGTACATTTCTTAGATATACTGAAAAACATTATAAAATTATAATTTTGTACCATCCCAGAAGATCCCACGACTAGACACACCACAAGTGTATACATTTTTAAGTGATATGATGTACGACGACGACGACGACGACGATTCAGCGAAGTCAGAACAGACTGAGACACGCTGGGGTATCTGCCGTCGGGTGGTCCGAGGGGTCAGGGACCCTATATATATATATATATATATATTCTTATATGGTGATATTATTCGATACGTAAGTATATATACAAGCGTATCAAATGATATCACCGTATAAGAAGTTATTTTGTTTCAAAATTTGATTACCTACTAAATTCACTTTATCATTTTCTTTTTGGAGTCTGTGAATGGTCCACATTTTCTTGGACTCCGTCGGTGTGGTTTTGTCACTTTCAGTGTACGGGATTCGTTCAGTACACTGAAGAGACTCTGAGCCAAAATGAGTAGACGTTTGCTGTATAGTGTTACCATCAATAGGGTCACGATGTCACTCTTATTTTACTTAATTAGGCATATTTAACGAATGGCTTACGGATCCGTGGGTTATCATTTATACCTTTCCCAGAAGCAAGAAGAAGTAGTCTCAGTAACATAATGAAAGGATCCCACTGGTATTGTTTACTGGTGTTCAACCCTTCGAGTTTGGTTGTCTTTCGATAAGAGAGTATCAAGTTCCCAGGTCTTAGGTTTTATTTCCACAATAGTCGTCCCGACTAAGGAACACTTATAAGACTACCTCTGGGAGAGGTACGGAGATACAATCGAAGACCCCCGACGACCATGGGAACCGAAAGGAACCGAACGTAAGTGTAGAGGTCCGAGACGAAGGTAGAAGTACGCTCGAAGAAGGGACACACAGACAGAGGGATACGCAGGAGAGGGGAAGAATATTCCTACGGTCAATCGGGTGGGAGTGGATTATACTGAAGTAGAACTGATTAAGATAGACTTTTCTGGGATACAGGCTTATTTTAATGTAAGACATCAAGGTCCACCTGAACTTAACCTCACTGTGATAGAATGAACCCGAAAGGACCACCGAGTCACCATTTCTTAGACAGACGTTACGTCCTTTCCGTCGAAGTCATGGGTCCAGTCCGTCTAGGGGACCTCCTCCCGTGTCTTTGGGTGAGGTCGTGAGAACGGACCTCTTAGGACACCCGTCTCCTCGGATCACCCGATGTCAGATATCCCAACCTTTCTCAGTCTGTGTTGACTTCACTGAATCGTGTGTGTGATAGAATGAGTGACGTCTTTCCGTAGTAATAAGTCTCTATTATTTGTAAATTCCCGTCCCGTCCCCCTCATAGAGTAAGAGGGTTGTCCGACGGACGTTAGTCTTAGAGACTGATGGGTTATAAACATCTGAAGATAAAATAACGAAAATTATTTTTTATTTTCACGGTTCACTCATATTTAGTGATTTGAGAATACCGATACTAGGTCGGACAACACAACTGTCGTTATAGTAAACCGTATTTATTTCGCGTTTGAAAAGTGGTGCTAGCTATTATTTGTTTATAATAATTAGAGGGTTCAGAACCCATTTGAGAGAGACAAACAAAGGGAACTAAAATTACCCGTTCTGGTCGGAGACACAATGAACTCCAACGAAAAATTTACACGGTGATCTCCCTCTCTTCCAACATACAAACAAAAACTTCACGGACAACGTCCTATTACTCCAAAAGAAACACGTTAATGACTCTCAGACTCGAGGCACACACTGACGTCTCATTAAAGTAGAATTACAGCTACTACGTACGACGTGGTGTCTGGTCTCGCTTTGTCATATTTAGTGTTCGACACAAGGATAATTTTCGTATAACAAACCTACCTCTACCCTTAGATATTGTTAAGTTTACGAAAGAAATTAGTGACTTCAAGTTTACGAGAGAAATTTTGACTTGAAAACGTTTCACTCCTACCCGTAACGTAATATGTGTCTTATCTAAGATTTTTCTTGACACCATATCTTTAAACTCTTCTACCTTTTACGGTAGTCTTTCGAAGTTCCATACTGGAGAGTCGTAACAAAAATTACGTTGAAACCCGTGGTCCATCGTTTCGTCACCAGGTCGGGACCCATTTTATTTTCGCTATTATTAATAGTGATTCATCATGAATAAGACGTCTCTTCCACCACCGTGGGGTGAGGTCATGAGAACGGACCTTTTAGGGTACCTGTCTCCTCGGACCCTCCGACGCCAGGTACCCCAGTGCTTCTCAGCCTGTGTTGACTCGCTGAAGGGAAAGTGAAAAGTGAAAGTGCGTAACCTCTTCCTTTACCGTTGGGTGAGGTCACAAGGACGGACCTCTTAGGGTCCCTGCCCCCTCGGACCACCCGACGGCAGACACCCCAGCGTGTCTCAGCCTGTGCTGACTTCGCTGAATCGTCGTCATCGTCATGAATAAGACATGACCACGAAATGCATATAATTGAGTAAATTGGAAGTGTTGTTGGAAAATTTCATCTGTAAGGTAGTAATGGGAGTATTTCCACCTTTGACTCTAGGTACAAATGTTTCCATGACTCGTGGGTCCGACTGTCGTCTCAGACCTGAGTCGGTACTCCGAGACGTCGGAAGATTCCACTTGTATGTCATGTAGGTAGGAAGCACACGGGATTTACGAAAGTACGGTATGATATGGTGTCATATGGATAACCTTAAGGACTTTAATTTTTTGTTTTTGACTGTTACTGTTCACGACTGCTCTCACATCTCGTTAACTTTGAGAGTAGGTGGTGACCACCATTGCGTGTTACTAAGTTGGGAGGTCTTTTGTCAAACCGGTAAAGAGAGCGTTTCCATCTGTATTTACTAGTGTATTGTGTCTTTCGAGCCGTGGGTGTAGTGTCCACGATTTTCTAGTATCTTCTCAGTCATAGATCTTTTGTTTTCGGTGTGTTCCATAAAATTGTCTCTATTACATTAAAGTCTCTATACCCTTCTTTCGCTTTCCCTTAAGACTCCGGCATTGACGTCCTTCGTCGCCGTCGTACGGCGAGGAGTTCCCGATCCCCGTGTTCCCCCTCTTTAGTCTCAAGCCTGTCTAAGATCCTCCTCCTCGAGGCACCTCGATCTAGGTCTGGAGATTTCACACACCCACATGGTGTGTCGCCACCGTCCAGGAAAACACACACACGCGCACACACCGCCCAGGAAGATTCCCCTCTACTCCGACTAAGACCCTCTCGTCCTACTCCAACTTTTGATCTCGGTTGGCTGCCTGCGACGACCCCTTTTCCGATACCGCCCCGGTACGACTGTACGACTGCCCTTATCGTCGCTTTGTCCTTGATACCGCAGAGGGAGGGGGTCGGACGACTCGTGGTGAGGGTCGGAAGGTCAAAGGGAGACCCAGAGAGGAACCGTCTTCGACGGGCCTTCGGTCCACTGTTCCTCGGAGCGTCAAACGTCTCGAGTCGCAGGGTCCGGCATCTTCCCCAGCCCACCCCCGCGGGAGACCTCGTTTCTTGGATCGTTGTCAGCCTCCGCATGTCAGTCGTGGGGAGCGAGTGAGTAAGTCATCAAGTAAGGAGTTTATAAACAACTCCTAGTTCATGAGTCGATTCTGAGGGTGGGACTTCCTTAATGTTGATTCATTCTTTTTGACTTCGTCTGATCCATCTCCAGAAGCACCCAAAACGGCAGACCATATCACGGTAGAGACACCCCTTCCGTGGAGGAGGTCCACGGTGTACGAACCTCGTCATTTCGACCTTGTAGTGAAACATACCGTAACTCTGACCGACAGACCCCTTTCTTTCGTGAGACGTACGGGAGGACTGTAGGGACCCAGTGATATCTAACCGTCCTAGTTATTGGAGTCTATACGTCTACTGTGGTGGGAATGCCGTCTTTCACTTCTCCTCGATTTTTCGGAGAACTACTTTCACTTTCTCCTCTCGTTTTTTCGACCGAATTTCGAGTTGTAAGTCTTTTACTTCTAGTACCGTAGGCCAGGGTAGTGAAGTACCCTTTATCTACCCCTTTGTCACCTTTGTCACAGTCTGAAATAAAAACCTCCCGAGGTTTTAGTGACGCCTACCACTGACGTCGGTACTTTAATTTTCTGTGAATGAGGAACCTTCTTTTCTATACTGGTTGGATCTATCATATAAGTTTTCGTCTCTGTAATGAAACGCCTGATTCCAACCAGATCAATTCCGATACCAAAAAGGACACCAGTACATACCTACACTCTCAACTTGACACTTCTTCCGACTCGTGGCTTCTTAACTACGAAAACTTGACACCACAACCTCTTCTGAGAACTCTCAGGGAACCTGACGTTCCTCTAGGTTGGTCAGGTAAGACTTCCTCTAGTCGGGACCCTAAAGAAACCTTCCTTACTACGATTTCGACTCTGAGGTCATGAGACCGGTGGAGTACGCTTCTCAACTGAGTAACCTTTTCTGAGACTACGACCCTCCCTGACCCCCGTCCTCCTCTTCCCCTGCTGTCTTCTACTCTACCGACCTACCGTAGTGACTGAGCTACAGGTACTCAGACTCACTTGAGGCCCTCAACCACTACCTGTCCCTCCGGACCTCATGACGCTAAGTACCCCAGAGCTTCTCAGCCTGTGCTGACTCGCTGACTTGACTTGACTTGACTATTGAACTCGTCGGATCTTCCTTAGAATGTACCCTAAAAATCCTGTTGTTTAAAATAACAGACTTAAAGAGACCCTAGAGTTCATCAGTCCAGAGAGGGTTTAGGAGGGATAAAGGAATTTTCCCTTAATTTTCTGGACATAAGATAAACTTTTGTTCCCACTTTAAGACAAGGGAGAACGGTTAGTATATATGTCTATAAGTACATCGTCAGAAGTACTTCCATAACTAAACTGGGTTAAGGGTCAAACTCCTAACAAAAACTAACAAGATCGACTGCAATACTGAAATAATACTGAGGACATCCGTTTTACGGAAGACCGAATCGTCGGGAAGAATGTGAGTCTTTTGGAACGAGGGGTAGAGTCACTAAATGGAAGGATGATTTTGGACAGAGTCCGAAACGAAAATTCCTTGGACTCTGTAGTCAATAAAGATGATCAAAAGGTGATAAAGATGATCAAAAGTTTCACTTGGGAATGTCCTTGGGGGTTTCGTCAATCCCTGTCAGCAGTGGACGACGACCGCCCGTGTGAACGTAGTTACGGAGGTGTGATTCCTACTGTCGTGATCCGCACGAGCCTCCAATGTTAGGAGGCCCTGGACCCGAGACACGTCCCTCGACCCTCCAACTTGTGTGACGTGCCCGGTAGGGCCTTCCCGACTGTCCGGAGGTAGGATATGCCTCACGAAGGCAGGAACCACCGGACACTTAACGATAGTTATGGTCCAATTTTGTCCAAAAGATTTTCAAAATAACCTCACAACGGTTAAATGACAAGTACCCCAACAGTTCCGTTCTTTAGACTTCACCAAACGGTAAGAGAAGAGGTCACCTGGTGTACAACAGTCTTGAGAGGTCGTACTGGGCAGGTAGAGCCCACTGGGATGTGCCGTACCGAGTATCAAAGTAACTCAATCTGTTCCACCCCTAGGTACACTAGTCAAACCAATCAAAAGACACTAACACCAAAAGTAAGACAGACGGGAGACTACCCACTCCTAATCTCCGAACACCTTCGAAGGACTACCCTACATGACCGATACCCCTTTGGACCCAGAACGAGACCATCCACCCTGGTACGAGTCATTTAGAAATTAGGTTAATAGACAACTACCCACCCTGAACAAGGGAGAGACTTCAAACCGGACTCCGGTTTGATACCATCCCCATTATTGACGTCATTACCTGGAGGAAGTTTTCCCGTATACGGTCGTACGGCGTCGAGGGTCCTGACAAGATAAGTCACGGGGACTCGGACGTCGTACGGTGACAGCTGGGCACGGAGGCGGTCTCTGAGGACCTGCGTTCCGACTCGTGGCTTCTTGACTACGAAAACTTGACGTCACAACCTCTTCTGAGAAGTCTCAGGGAACCTGACATTCCTCTAGTTTGATCAGTCAGGATTTCCTTTAGTCAGGATTAGTAAGTAACCTTCTTGACTACGACTTCGACTTCGAGGTTATGAAACCGGTGGACTACGTTTCTTGACTGAATAATCTTTTCTGGAACTACGACCCTTTCTAACTTGGTCCTCCTCTTTCCCTGCTGTCTCCTGGTCTACTAACCTACCGTAGTGACTGAGCTCCCTGTACTCAATCTCGTTCGAGACCCTCAACCACTACCTGTCCCTTCGGACCGCACGACGTCAGGTACCCCAGTGTTTCTCAACCTGTGCTGACTCCCTGACTCGTTGTTTCAACTAAATATTACAACACAATCAAGTCCACACTTAGTTAATATATATATATATATATTGTCGTTTCACTTAGTTAATATATATATATTTTGTATGAAATATATATATTGTGTATATTTATATATCGTGTCCCCGGAGATGAGTTATGGGACATCATTGGATATACCCTTTTCTTAGAATTTTTCTCACCTATAGAAAAATTAGAAATTTAATTATAGGTGTAATTAAAATTTTACCCTTCTAGGAAAAGGGTATACCCAATGATGTCTCATAACTCATCTCCGGGGACACGATATGTTGTCCAGGAATAATCAATAAATAAAATATATATCAATACAGGAACACAGTTTTGACTTCTGAATTTACAGTTCCCTACCACATGAACTCGGTTACACGAGTTGGACTAAGGTTTAAGTCAAAAACGGTTTGTCTTTAGTAGAAGAATCACTAGACCTCACGTATGGTGAGACGTCCCCTTTCTTGTATGTGAAACCTCGATCAAGTCTATGTTTACCACTGAATGTTTAGTGAATTGAAGAGACACGGAGTCGCAAGAGTTGATATTCTGTCCCGTTACGTCCTTAAGGGACTGTTAGGTTACCAATTCTGTGGTGAAAGTGACGGTTCCCGAGTCAAAGTTAGGGACCATCCCCTTGATCAATATGGTACACCGAATTTTTTTTTTTTTTTTTCCTATTATTTTGAACTGTCCTACACTTTTACTGTTAAATGGACACACTTTTTTGGTTGTACTCCGGACCACGAAAAATTCATTGTCATTACATCAAGAATACTTTCCCATCGTTCTTAACAGGAGTGAGAAGGAAATAGTCGATATGGATAAAACAATAGTACAACAATAATAAATCAGCGAGTCAATACAGACTAAGAAACGCTGAGGTACCTGACATTTTGCGGTGAAGGGACAGGAAGTGGTAGGGGACGACGACGACGACGATTCATCGAAGTCAGCACAGGCTGAGACACGCTGGGGTATCTGCCGGAGGATGGTCCGAGGGTACAGGGACCCTAAGAGGTCCGTCTTATGACCTCACCCAACGGTAAAGGAAGAGGTCACGTACTTTCACTTTTCACTTTCACTTCAGCGAGTCAGCACAGGCTGAGAATCGCTGGGGTACCTGTCGTCGGGTGGTCCGAGGAGGCAGGTACCCTAAAAGGTCCGTTCTCGTGAGTGGTAGGGGTCAACTGACGTCCACAACTGTTGTGAAACGACATGGGAGACGGCGAACCCTGAAGGAGGTAGAAGACAACAAAGAAAAAGGAGGAGAGTGCAAAGAAACGGAGAAAAAATAGGGAGAAGACAGAGGAATAGAGTACAAGGGAAAATTGGGACAAGGGACTCTAGATAAAATTACAATGATCTTTCTATCCGATTGGGTTGCAACCCTTAGTGTTCTGCCGTAGTGTCCAGACGGGAGTACGTAAGTCGGATACTTTCCAAAACAGGTACGGAACCAACACAGAGGAACTGGGAGTGGAAAGGTACGCACGAGAGCTTTGTAGATCCTGTGTGATGTCCGAGGGAGACCGTACGAGTCAGGTGGGTGTGGAGACAGACCTCCACGACCCCTACATTAGTTCTCGTCGAGAGTCAGTTTTCCTTTACTCTAAACCTCCTTTTTACAGGGTCATATGAACGGAAAGTCCTTGTAGTCAAGACTCCGTACAAAAGGTGTCAAAGGGTCTACAAGGGTCGTCTTGATTCGAGGGCGATGGTGCACGTCTTCGTTGGGGTAGTTTAATGAGGGGAGTCTAACGGAAGGAGGGAAGGGTAGAATGGACGGACTAGGGACCGACGACACAAGTCTAGAAATAGAGTCCAAGACGAACCTCCTCGACCCTCGTTGAGCTGTCTTCTGTAGTGGAGTGGATGGGACGTAGAAGTCCGAGCCCCGGTAGGGACCGGAGAAGGACAGTACTAGATTCTCAATTCTTGGTCCGTTAACCATGTTTTTTCTCTATATCCCTCTAAACGACGTCCCGAGGACGGTGGTCAAAAGAAACAAAGTTTATCTTTTGTACTAATACCAGTGTTGAGTGGCACACACACACACGAGTCGACGATTTAGCACAGGCTGAGAAACGTTGGGGTGTCTGTTATCGGGTGGTCCGAGGACACAGGTACCCTAGTAAGTCCGTTTTTATGAACCCTACGGTAAAGGAAGAGGTCCCCCAGAAAGCCTGGTTCCCTAGTTTGAGTGTAGAAGATACAGAGGACGTGACCTCCTCAAGAGTCTACCCAAGAGATGGTGACCCTCCGGAGTCTTAAGTGACCTATTTATGATTTAGAACAACCAAGAACGAAGATATCCGTAAACCGTGGGTCGTAATAGAGAAATAATAAATTGGTATTGTTAAAAAGGTAAAGAGTTTTCTGTCTCGTTGTCAAGACACTTGTTGTTTCTGTTTTAACCGACTATCCCCTTTATATAATCCTCATGGTACTCGAGTGGTTGTCTCAGTAATTTTGCAGAGAGGCCAAGTCGATTCTTTCTTTGGTTGTTTAACAAGGTAAAGCCGACTACACTCTGTTCAGCTAGCCCCTTTCTTTCTTCTCTAAGGAATCTCTGCCAAAGTAAAAGGACGAGGGACGTCGCTAATCTACAGTTGGTCCTTGTGGATAAGAAGTACATAAGGGAAAGCATAAATAGAGGTCGGTTGTAAGAACGGACTTTAACCTTTCGACACTTTCCATTTAAAAAAAAGAAAGTTCTTTACTTTGATTACCAGTCTAAATTCACTGTCCTTTTGTAGAGAGTACTATTTTTATTCCGGGTTTCGAGGTCATGACCACATGTAACAAAGGTTAAGTAGTCTTGGGGATAATCGTCTTCACAGTCCTATGTCATTAGTTCGTAGAGATGATCTACACAAGTAGTTCTTAAGAAGTCCAAAGATGAAAACTTTATATCTTTTGGGTGTTTGTCATTTAAGTAGGTATTGGGGGAATATTAATAAAATTAACTAAATATTCTATTTATTTTAATTGAGGAGAAAGGGTTAGAAGGTTATGGGAGGGGTGAGGTACCCCCCGTATTAAGGTGACACTATCTGTATGGAGGTCAGGGAAAGACACAGATGGTCCGTATGAATGTGAGTGTAAAAATGTAAGTCAAGTCAAGTCAAGTCAGCGAGTCAACACAGACTGAAAAACATTGGGGTACCTGACGTCGTGTGGTCCGAAGGGACAGGTAGTGGTTGAGAGCCCCGAACGAGTTTGAGTACAGGTAGTTCAGCAACTACAGTAGGTTGGTAGAGTAGGAGACAATAAGGGAAGAGGAGGACGGAAGTTAGAAAGGGTCTTAGTCCCAGAAAAAGTTACTCAGTCAAGAAACGTAGTCCACCGGTTTCATAACCTCAAAGTCGAAGTCGTAGTCAGGAAGGTCACTTATAAGTCCCAACTAAAGGAAATCCTAACTGACCAAACTAGAGGAACGTCAGGGTAGTGAAGTACCTTTTATCTACCCTTTGTTACCTTTGTCACTGTCTGAAATAAAAGAACCCGAGGTTTTAGTGACGTCTACCACTGACGTCAGTACTTTAAGTTTCTACCAACGAGGAACCTTCTTTTCGATACTGGTTGGATCTGTCGTATAATTTTTCGTCTCTGTAATGAAACGGCTGTTAAAAATATAAGTGGATGGGTGATAAAAGGAAAAAAACAAAAAAAAATTATATTTAAATAAATAAAATTAACCTCCGATTAATGAAATGTTATAACATAACCAAAACGGTATGTAGTTGTACTTAGACGGTACCCACAATAAACGGATTACTTCTATTATATATATGTAAAAACGTTTTAAGAATAAAGATAGTATATAGTACCCGTAAGAAGATTCTTTGGTACATTCTCGGACAACATCCACGTCACTATTTCTTAGGTGGACGGTTACGTCCTCTGTGTTCTCTGCTAGTAAATTAATACACGAGTAATATTATAACAACAAGTCAACGTTTCAACACAGACTGAGAAACGTTGGGGTACCTGACGTCGTGTGGTCCGTGGAGACCGGAGGTGATACAGGGGGTCAAACAAGTTTAAGTACAGGTGACTTAGTCACTACAATAGATTGGTAAAATACGAGACGGCAGGGAAGAGGAAAACGGAAGTTGGAAGGGGTGGTAGTCCCAGAAAAGGTTACTCAGCCGAGAAACGTAGTCCACCGGGTTCAAAACCTCGAAACCGGAGTCGTAGTAGGAAGGTTACTTATAAGTCTTGACTAAAGGAAATTCTAACAGACCAAACTAGAGGAACGTCAGGTTCCCTGAGAGTTCTCAAGAGGTCGTGGTGTCAAACTTTCGTAGTCAAGAAACCGTGGGTCGGAAGAAACACCAGGTTGAGAGTGTACGTATGTACTGATGACCTTTTTGGTGTCGAAACTGATCTACCTGGAAACAACCGTTTAACTACTGAGACGAAAAATTATACGACAGATGTAAACAGTATCGAAAGGAAGGTTCTTCGTTCGTAGAAGGTTAAAGTACCGACGTCAGTGGCAAGGGTCACTAAAATCTCGGGTTCCTTTCATTTTAGACAGTGACAAAGTGAAAAAGGAGAAGACAAAAGGTATTTCACTACCCTGGTAAACGGTACTGGAATCAAAAAACTTACGACTCAAAGTTCCGTCGAAAAAGTGCGAGAAAGTGAAAATAGTGCTCTGAGAAATCAAGGAGAAGGGAAAGACGGTAATCTCTCCATATAGACGTGTAGACTCCAACAACTATAAAGAAGGTCGTTGGAACTAAGGTGGAACACTAAGTAGGTCGGGTCATAAAACGTACTACACAAGACGTATACTCAATTTATTCGTCCCACTGTTATATGTTGGAAAATGAGGAAAGGATTAAAACCTGGTCGGCCGACAAGGTACCTCCGAAGATTGACAACAAAGAACTGGGTGTACGTCCAAAAAATCCTCTGTCCATTTCACCAGATCATAAGGGGAAAGAAATTCTTAAAAGGTGTCAAACAACACTAGGTGTGACAGTTTCCGAAATCGTATCAGTTACTTCGTTTTCCTCTACAAAAGGACCTTGAGAGAACGAAAGAACTACTAGGTCGCCTACAACCGTTAAACTAGAGACGAAGGAGACGGAAAGGATTTGGGTCGAACATGTAGACCTACAAGAGTCAAGTACATGACGACTTCGGATCGAACTCTTAAAATTCGTATTGGAACGATCGTACACTTTACTCGTGTTTATATACCGTCAAACTTGTAAGAAACCGTAACGGAAAGAAACCGTAACCTTACTTTCGACTGGAAAAGGTCAGGAACACCGGTCACGGCTCCAAAGGTTTAAACGACTATATACCTCACGTCGTAAAATTGTCGTAGTAGAAAATCCTAGAATTTATTGAGTGGACCTTAAACCAGTGGAGGTGTCTTTCTTGACAAGTGTGTGTTTACTCGACGACAACCGGAGACTACGAGACTCGTCAGACTCTCTACGGACCACGGGTGAGGTTCCCAGTCCCGTCTCCCGACTCCCACTTCTTACCCGATGTCCGAGAAAAGACAATCGAACAAATTTTCTACTCTTAACTTCCCTCTTCTAATACAATGGGGTTTGTACGGAGAAACCTCCGTATTCCAACAAAACTCGACGAATAAAACTCTTTGACTTCTGTCAAACGTTGAGAAACACTGAGGTACTTGACATGTCAGGTATCTCAAGAGGTCCGGTCTTATGACCTCACCCGTCGACAAAGGAAGAGGTCCCCTAGAAGGGTTGAGTCCCTAGTTTGGGTCCAGAGGACGTAACGTCCGTCTAAGAAATGGTCGACTCGGTGGTGTCTTCGGGTTCCTCTTCGAGACTTTTGTCTTATTTCCGATGGGAAAGTCTTCCCTTTAAATGTAATCTTTCTCCCGACACCGGTCCCTCTTGAAAAACGAACTGTCTGAAGGAACGTACCGTCCCGTGGAAATAAATACTTTGTAACTGAGAAGAGTGGAAGGGGAGAACTTCGGGACTGAGGTAGGTAATCGAGTCGTTCCACATATTCGGAGTTGACAGACCTAAAGAAAGATCGGAGTATAGAAACACCACGAGAGTATGTATGTATTATTTTTAACAAAAAGAAAAACAGGATAATTGGATAGAAAACTCGTGGCTTCTTAACTACGAAAACTTGACACCACAACCTCTTCTGAGAACTCTCAGAGAACCTGACGTTCCTCTAGGTTGGACAGGTAAGATTTCTAGTTGGGACCCTAAAGAAACCTTCCTTACTACGATTTCGACTTTGAGGTCATGAAACCGGTAGAGTACGCTTCTCAACTGAGTAACCTCTTCTGAAACTACGACCCTCCCTAACCCCCGTCCTCCTCTTCCCCTGCTCCTACTCTACCGACCAACCGTAGTGACTGAGCTACCTGCGTTGAGACTCACTTGAGGCCCTCAACCACTACCTGTCCCTCCGGACCGCACGACGCTAAGTACCCCAGCGTTTCTCAGTCTGCACCGACTCTCTGACTTGACTTGACTTGACTTGGATAGAAAATAATGTCCCCGTAGAGTCGTTTCTTAAATCGTGTTTTTCTTTCAATAAGAAGGAGGAGATACCTTATTAGTACCTTTCACAACAGACACTCGCCTGACCTCTTCGTGAAAGTTTGTCTCCGTCTTACTCTCTCATTTCAAATAATCTCGTCCTCTACGACAATTTTCACGTCCAACCGAGTTTCCTCTCGACTTCGGAAACTCCCGATCATTAGCTAAAAATATCGGAACTCTGTTTCTTTTAAGGAAACCTTCCCACCGTTATCCACCAACCAATCCTACGATATCCCACCCTTTATCTCACCCACAAAACGGATTATACCCCAGTCCCTTGACCTGTTATAACTAATCCTCCGAGTACCGTTGTCAACGGTACTCTACAAACAGGACACTGGAACCATGTTCCGAGGTGTAGACACTGGAACCATGTCCAGATGTGTCTTTCGCTTTTGTTTCGTTTTAATCTTCTTTCTGTCTGTTCCTCCTTTCTTCCTCTGTTCCTCCCTCCCTTCCTCGAGCGATGAGTCTCCGTCGTACATCGGGAGCCCAGGTCGACGTCCTCTACTACTCCTTGACTCCTCGTGCACTCCCGTAGTAGAAAAAGTCGTGTTTTAGATCGGGATTCGAACTCTCTCTGTGACTTCAGGAAACACTCTTCCTCTGGTGTAAGGAAGATTGTCCTTAAACATCTGTCCTTCTTTTATACCAGCGGAATTTTCAGGTGTGTTTCAACTATCAAAGGAAAGGTAAAAATTTTAAATATAAAATAGACTGATGTGACCCTGAATCAACGTCTTGAACCCTAGAAATCAATTCTGTGCACCCTAGATCAAGGGACTGGTCCCTAGCTTAGGACCGGGGGAAGTGACCCTCACGTCTCAGAATCGGAAACCTGATAGTCCTTCCAAACAGAAAAGGTCCAAAAATTTTGAAACTGAGACCGAGTTCCAATTGCTACTACGAACCTCACATTCTTCAGTTGATCAAGGAGTCGGAAACCTCTTTCAAAATTACCATATTCAGTTCCGTCTGGGTTCCGGTACGTAGACAGAGAAAAAAATCATTATTATTACGGTATGGATTTGAATAAATCGTGAGTTGACACCGGTCCGAGACCCCTTTCTTGAGAGACCCTTTTCGAGACTCTCGATTATATTTAGAATTGTCTCATTTTGGAATTGAGTAAATTGACGGGAGATTCACCCACGAATCTTATCGTCCGTTTAATTCGGAACCTCATGTTTTACTTCGTTCCGTTTCCGATTATCTCAAGAGTTTCTCTTGTGTGACCAGTATCGTTAGTGGGTGAAGGTTGTTGTGCTCTCTTCTAAGATGTGTACACGTAGTGGTCTACCAGTTGTGGTTTTAGTCTAGCTAATATAAGAAACGTCGGTTTCTACCTCTTCGAGATATGTCAGTTGTCTGTGTTCTGGTCCTCGACTGACACCGAGTCTAGTACTTGAGGAATAACGGTTTAATTCTGAATTTGACTTCTTTCATCCTTTTGGGAGAGATCTGGTAGGTCCATACTGAATTTCATTTAGGGAATGTTAATATGTCACTTTCACTCTTTATCTAAGTTCCCTAATCTAGACAATCTCTCACGGACTTCTTGATACCTACCTCTGAGTACTGTAACATGTCCTCCGTCCTTAGTTCTGGTAAGGGTCCTTTTTCTATACGTTTTTCCGTTTTACCAACAGACTCCTTCTGAATGTTTATCGACTCTTTTCTTCTCTTCACTTTCCGTTTCCTCTTTTCCTTTCTCTATGGATAAACTTCCGTCTCAAGGTTTTTTATCGTTCCTCTCTATTCTTTCGTAAGGAGTCACTAGTTACGTTTCTTTATCTCCTTTAGTTATCTTACCCTTTCTGATCTCTAGAGAAGTTCTTTTAATCTCTATGGTTCCCTTGTAAAGTACGTTTCTACCTGTGTTATTTGCTGTCTTTACCTTACATGGATTGTCTTCGTCTCCTATAATTCTTCTCCACCTTTCTTATGTGTCTTCTTGACATGTTTTTTATAGAAATACTGAGTCTATTGGTGTTACCACACTAGTGAGTGGATCTCGGTCTGTAGGACCTTATACTTCAGTTCACCCAGAATCCTTCATAGTGATGTTTGTTTCGATGACCTCCAGTACCTTAATGTCAACTCGATAAAGTTTGGGATTTTCTATTACGACACTTTCACGACGTGAGTGAAGTCAAGTCAAGTCAGTGAGTCAACACAGGTTGAGAAACGTTAGGGTACTTGGTGTCGTGTGGTCCGAAGGGACAGGTAGTGGTTGAGGGTCTCAGGTGGGTTTGAGTACAGGTAGCTCAGTCACTACGGTAGGTCGGTAGAGTAGGAGACAATAGGGGAAGAGGAGGATGGGAGTTAGAAAGGGTCGTAGTCCCATAAAAGTTTACTCAGTCGATAAGAGTAGTCCACCGGTTTCATAACCTCAAAGTCGAAGTTGTAGTCAGGGAGGTTACTTGTGGGTCCTGACTAGAGGAAATCCTACCTGACCAACCTAGAGGAACGTCAGGTTCCCTGAGAGTTCTCAGAAGAGGTTGTGGTGTCAAGTTTTCGTAGTTAAGAAGCCACGAGTCGGAAGAAATATCAGGTTGAGAGTGTAGGTATGTACTGGTGACCTTTTTGGTACCGGAACTGATCTGCCTGGAAACAACCGTTTCATTACAGAGACGAAAACTTATACAATAGATCCAACCAGTATTGAAAGGAAGGTTCCTCATTCGCTGAAAATTAAAGTACCGACGTCAGTGGTAGACGTCACTAAAACCTCGGGTCTTTTCATTTCAGTCGGTGATACAGGTGACAAAGGGGTAGATAAAGGGTACTTCAATACCCTGGCCTACGGTACTAGAAGCAAAAGACTTACAACTCGAAATTCGGTTGAAAAAGTGAGAGAAGAAAGTGAAAGCAGTTCTCCGAGAAATCAAGAAGGAGTGAAAGACGGTATTCCCACCACAGTAGACGTATAGACTCCAATAACTATAAAGAGGGTCGTTAGAACTAAGGTCAGACACGAAGAAGATCGGGTCGTAAAGAGTACTACATGAGACGTATCTTCAATTTATTCGTCCCACTGTTATATGTCGGAACTGCATGAGGAAAAGGATAAACGTTGGTCAGACAACAAGGTACAGGTCAAGGACGACAACGAAGGACTGGACGTATGTCCAAAGAGTCCTCCGTCCAGTCCACCAGACCATAAGGGTAGAGAAAGTCTTAAAAAGTGTCAACTAACACTAGGTGTGTCAGTTTCCGAAACCGTATCAGTTTTTTCGTCTTTATCTACCAAAAGACTTTGACAGAACGAAAAAGCTACTAGGTCACCTACAACCGTTAAACTAGACACCAAGAAGACAGAAAAGATTTAGGTCGAACTTGTAGACCTCAAATACCAAGTCCATAACGNGTCAAGGATGACAACGAAGGACTGGACGTATGTCCAAAGAGTCCTCCGTCCAGTCCACCAGACCATAAGGGTAGAGAAAGTCTTAAAAGGTGTCAACTAACACTAGGTGTGTCAGTTTCCGAAACCGTATCAGTTTTTTCGTCTTTATCTACCAAAAGACTTTGACAGAACGAAAAAGCTACTAGGTCACCTACAACCGTTAAACTAGACACCAAGAAGACAGAAAAGATTTAGGTCGAACTTGTAGACCTCAAATACCAAGTCCATAACGACTTCGGACTGAACCTCTTAAAACTCGTAATGAAATGATCGTACACTCTACTCACGTTAACACGTCATCAAACTCGTAAGAAAACGTAACGGAAAGAAACCCTAACCTTACTTTTGATTGGAAAAGGTCAGGACACCGGTGACGACTCTATAGGTTTAAACGACCGTATAACTCACGTCGTGAAAGTGTCGTAGTAGAAATTCTTAAACTTTGTCGAGTTGACCTGGAGGTGATCGAAACAAGCATGACTACGAAGAATTCCGGGTGAATTGAAGTGTAAGGTCCTACAGACCGAGATCCACTCACTAGTGTGGTAGCACTAATAGAACCAACACTTCTGGAAAAAACATGTCAAGAAGACACATAAGAACGGTGGAGAAGAATTATAGAAGACGAAGACAATCCAGGGATGGTAAAGACAGGAAATGACTGGGGTAGAAACCTACTTTACAAGGGACCATAGAGATTAAAAGAACTTCTCTAGAGATCAGAAAGGGTAAGCTAACAAAAGGAGATAAAGAAACGTAACTAGTGACTCCTTACGAAAGAATAGAGAGGAACGATAAGAAACCTTGAGACGTGAGTTGTACGGTCGTTTAAACATTTTGAGTCGTCACCGGTATCCTGACCCTTTCCAGTCAAAAGTAAGGTTAAGGTTTGTTTCTGTTACAGTTTCTTACAAGTTTGATGGCATGTTAACGTGAGTAGAGTGTACGATCGCTCCATTACGAGTTTTAAGAGGCTCGGTCCCAAGTCGTTATACACTTGACACTTGAAGGATTACAAGTTCGACATAAATCGTTTCCGTCTCCTTGGTCTCCAGTTTAACGGTTGTAGACAACCTAGGATCTTTTTCGTTCTCTCAAGGTCTTATTGTAGATGAAGACGAAAGAACTGATACGGTTTCGGAAACTGACACACCTAGTGTTGTTTGACACCTTTTAAGAGTTTCTTTACCCTTAAGGTCTTGTGGAATGGACGGAGGACTCTTTAGACATACACCCAATTCTTCGTTGTTGGTCTATACCTCGTTACTTGACAAAGTTTGAACCCTTTCCTCATACAGCTCCGACATATAACAGTGGGACGAATAAATTGAAGATACGTCTCATATTGTATGCTTTACGGTCCGACCTACTTCGTGTTCGACCCTAGTTCTAACGACCCTTTTTATAGTTATTGGAGTCTATACGTCTACTGTGGTGGGAATACCGGCTTTCGCTTCTTCTTGACTTCTCGGAGAACTACTTTCACTTTCTCCTCTCACTTTTTCAACTGAATTTAAAGTTGTAAGTCTTTTGATACTAGTACCGAAGACCAGGCTAGTGAAGTGTCATTTATCTACCCCTTTGTTACCTTTGTCACTGTGTGAAGTAAACTCACCCACCCCCCGAGGTTTTAGTGACGTCTATCATTGACGTCGGTATTTTAATTTTCTACGAACGAGAAACCTACCTCTTCCGTTACCGTGGGGTGAGGTCATGAGAACGGACCTTTTAGGGTACCTACCTCCTCGGACCACCCGACGTTAGATACCCCAGTGATTCTCAGCCTGTACTGACTCGCTGAAGCGAAAGTGAAAAGTGAAAGTACGTAACCTCTTCCTTTACCGTTGGGTGAGGTCATAAGAACGGACCTCTTAGGGTCNTTTACCGTTGGGTGAGGTCATAAGAACGGACCTCTTAGGGTCCCTGCCCCCTCGGACCGTCCGACGGCAGATACTCCAGTGTGTCTCAGCCTGTGCTGACTCCGCTGAATCGTCGTCGTCGTCGTCGTCGTCGAGGAACCTTCTTTTCGATATGGTTGAATCTGTGGTATAATTTTTCGTCTCTATAATGAAACGGTTGTTTCCAGGTAGATCAGTTTTGATGCCAAAAAGGTCATCAGTACATACCAACACTCTCAACCTGATATTTCTTTCGACTCGTGGCTTCTTAACCACGAAAACTTGACACAACAACTTCTTCTGAGAACTCTCAGGGAACCTGACGTTCCTCTACTTTGGTCAAGTAGGATTTCCTCTAGTCAGGACCCACAAGTAACTTTTCTGACTACGACTTCGACTTTGAGGTTATGAAACCGGTAGACTACGTTTCTTGACTGAGTAGCCTTTTCTGGGACTACGACCCTTTCTAACTTCCGTCCTCTTCCCCTACTGTCTCCTTGTCTACCAACCTACCGGAGTGGCTAAACTACTTGTACTCAAACTCGTTCGAGACTCTCAACCACTATCTGACCCTTTGGACCGAACGACGTCAGGTACCCTAGCGTTTCTCAACCTGTACTAACTCGCTGATTTGACTTTACTTGACTTCACCCAAGATCTAAATATCTATTCCTTTGTTTGTTTTTCCCAAATTACTGAACGAACCCCAGTCTACCTACTTCCGGGTCCTCGGGTCCGTCAGACTACGACCTAGAGGCGGGTCAAGAGGGACCATCGAGTCTGACTCCGAGACAGAGCGAGGTAGGAGTCACGGGACACCCAGATTGGCTCCGGTACGAGTCTGGACGAAAGAGGTGGAATCAAGTACGGATCTACAGGAACAAAACGAGAACCGGTAACAACGAAGGGAACCGAAAGGATGTTTACCCTGTAAACTTTTTAGGATTACAACAGTTAACTGGGTCCTTAAATTTCCCTAAAAAAAACACACGAAATCACTTTCTACCTTTCCCTCCGATTGGGGTCGAATTTCCAGGATGAAGTGTGGTCGAGTCCCTCCTTACCTCAATGGTGGAGAGTAAACGTGATTTCCTACTTTCGACTCCTACCCCACTCCTGACACCGTCGCACCCACCCGGGGCCTCCCAGTCCGTCTCTCTTTCTAGAAAACCCGACCGGGGAGGGTCTAGTCACTTTACTACCAGTCCTGGGGTCGGACTAAGATACGGATTCAAAAGATCAACTACCCCAACTCCCCCTCCCTCCTTCCTTTCCTCTACCCTCTCTCCTTTCACTTCTAGTTTCAACCACTACCCTTAGGATGCCCGTGACTCGTCTCGTCTAGTTATACAAGGACGAAGTCTAGAGAAAGAAATTGGGTGGGTGTACCTGCACGAGTGGATTCGACATAAATTGTGGTCTGCGAATGCCCCTTTCTTTTTTGTATAACCAGTGCACCTCTTTTCATTTCTTTCTTCCCTGTGGGAGGTCTGCGGAGGAAGGGGAGCCGGGCTCCGGTCTTCGTTAAGTTCCGAGTCGAGACAAATGGAACCCTTCCTCCTTCTCCCCCTTGGACGGACTGG
Source organism: Capra ibex (assembly GCA_006410555.1). Lineage (NCBI taxonomy): Eukaryota > Metazoa > Chordata > Mammalia > Artiodactyla > Bovidae > Capra > Capra ibex. The sequence continues at coordinate 9,043,485 of SJYO01045292.1, read as the reverse complement.
AGAGTTCGGAGTAAGAGGGGATTTGGTCCCTCTCGACGTGTGGTCGAGTCGTCGGGCCCTGTGTCGAGTGAGACGCACCGCCGGGTGTGAGTCAAGTTCGCGACGGAGGAGCTACTCATCAAAGACCAAGAGAGTTCTTCGGAAACAGAGAGGAAATGTACAGGTGGGAAGTGGACATTTTGACTATCAAGTATCGAGAGTAAGTACAGTGTTCCAACGGGTACGGGTAATTTACCTTTGGGGAGTCCGTATGCCCGGGAATGGACGGGGTCGTGGGGACCACACACCATGTAACAGGTCGCGTTTCGTCCCTGATTATTTATAAACGACTCATTCACATCAACCCACCCACCCAGTCACTTTTTCGTTTAAGTACGGTGACGAACCACCCTTTGGTTCACCCTTGTCGTCGAGAACGGGTCTAACGTATCGCGCAAAGAGTCGGCGGAAACATGAAACCACAACAACGAATCAGTGAGTCAACATCAAAACACTGATTCAAGATTCGTTATCCTACATTCACTTTGATGACGCACACTACAGGTCCCTCCGAGGAGTCCACGTCCCGGACGGTAACAGACGGTAAAGGGGAAGGACGACCGCTCTTGTTCCCGTCTCGAGGTCGACAGTAGATTCTCGTCACGACAGGTCGTCTTTATGTCCCGTCCGACGTGCACTTACGATGTGTGTGTCAAATTTGAAAGATCCTCGGTGTAAAAATTTTCATCTTTCTCTTGGAGGGACCACTAGGCCACCGATTCTCAGGTACGAGGTTTACGTCGCCCGGACCCAAGTCGGGGACCAGTCCCTTGATCTAGGGTGTACGACGTCGATTTCTCGCACTCACGATGTCAATTCTGGGTCTTGTCGGTTTATTTATTTGTTTACATCTTTCTTTGTCCGTTCAATTTAAAATTATGATGTAAAAAAGTAGCATGATTCAAAAAATTTTACAGTCAATTCTGACACTACACCGATAATACGACCCGTCGGGTCAAAGTCTAGTGTTCTTTGCTCGACACGAAATTTTTACCGTCTCATATCGGTCCTGTACCTTCGTTGGATCTACAGGTAGTCGTCTACTTACCTATTCTTTCGATACCATATATATGTGTTACCTTATAATGGGTCGGTAATTTTTCTCATGTAAACTTAGTCAAGATTACTCCACCTACTTTGACCTCGACTAATATATCTCACTTCATTCGGTCTTTCTTTTTGTGGTAATGTCATATGATTGGGTGTATATATACCTTAAATCTTTCTACCATTGTCATTGGGACATACACTCTGTTGTTTTTTCCGTGTCTACATATCTTCTCAGAGAACCTGAGACACCCTCTCCCGTTCCCACCCTACTAAACCCTCTTATCGTAACTTTGTGCATATAATAGTATATACTTTGTCTAGTGGTCAGGTCCAAGTTACGTACTCTGTCCCACGAGTCCCGACCACGTGACCCTACTGGGTCTCCGTACCCTACCCCTCCCTCCCCTCTCCCCCCACGTCCTACCCCTTGTGTACATGTGGGCACCGACTAAGTACAGTTACATACCGTTTTTGGTGATGTTAGAATATTTCATTAATCGGAGGTTAATTTTATTTATTTAATTTTTCATTTTTTTTAATTTTACCGTCTCGTGTGTCATCTTTGTCGGACCCAGGGACTTGTAATACCTCGACGGCACGGTCGTGACTCATTGAGTAGAGATCTGAGGTAAATGTAATCTCTGTCTCCCCTTTCTTTGAAGACAAGAGAAAAGTCAAGTCAAGTCAGTGAGTCAGCACGGGGCACCTGACGTCGTACGGTCCGAAGGGACAGGTAGTGATTGGGGACCTCGAATGAGTTTGAGCACAGGTAGCTCAACCACTACGGTAGGTTGGTAGAGTAGGACACAGTAAGGGAAGAGGAGGACGGAAGTTACTCAGTCAAGAAGGACAGTCCACCGGTGTCATAACCTCAAAGTGGAAGTCGTAGTCAGGAAGTCCTGACTAAAGGAAATCCTAACTGACCAACCTAGACGAACGTCAGGTTCCCTGAGCGTTTTCAGAAGAGGTTGTGGTGTCAAGTTTTCGTAGTCAAGAAGTCACGAGTCAAAAGAAATATCAGGTTGAGAGTGTAGGTGTGTACTGATGACCTTTTTGGTATCGAAACTGATCTACCTGGAAACAACCATTTCATTACAGAGACGAAAAATTATACGAGAGATCCAACCAGTATCGAAAAGAAGGTTCCTCGTTGGTAGAAAATTAAAGTACCGAAGTCAGTGGTAGAAGTCACTAAAAACCTCGGGTTCTTTTATTTCAGGGAGTGACAAAGGTACCAATGGGGTAGATAAACGGTACTTCACTACCCTGGTTTACGGTACTAGAATCAAAAGACTTACAACTCAAAATTCGGTTGAAAAAATGAAAGGAGAAAGTGAAAGTAAAGAGAAATTTGAAAGATAAAACAAATTTGGTAACAATAAAAACCAAAAGGTGACGAACATCTTCTTGACTCAAGATTGGTGTCAGTGATTGGACACAAACTGGAGTCGGGACTATACTTCACACGTACGAGTTCGATCCCCGAGACGACACGACTCGTACGTACTCAGGTTCTGTTACCTGGTGACTTCTGGGTGTGTCCCAAACCAAACGGAAGGGTCACAAACGATTTGTAAATTATCAGGTCTGAAAGTCCACGGGAGTAGTCCATTGACCGTTACGGCTCGGTCGACATTAAACGACTCCGTCCCCAGGTCCACTAAGTCTGTCTTGGACATAAGAGACGAACGGTGTCTTGGACGGAGAGAGAAAAGAAAGAAAGTAAAAATTTTCATAAATAAAAATCAACACCGGGTGCCCTAGAAAGCAACACCATACACGTGAAGGAGGATCAACACCGTAAGCCCGAGATCAAGGGGTCGGTAGCTGGCTTGAGTGCAGGGGACGGGACCTTCCTCACAAGAATTGGTGACCTGGAGGCCCTTTCAGGGGACGGAGAGGGGAAAGAATTTCGGCGTCCATACGGAGTAAGGTTGTGCACGTCATCTGCGACCGAGGCGGGGTCCGGTCATAGGGTAGCAGGCACTTATGACGACAAGTGTCGAGAAGGGAGTAGGCCCAGTGAGAAGAGTGATTTGCCCCCGACGGAGGACTCTTCACACAGGAAGGGGTGATCCACGAGAGGATCGATCACTACCTGACTGTGTCCACACGTTCTCCGCGTGTGATGAGGTGGGAGGAGACGAAGGGACAGAGTTCGACCCTGGTTGAGACACTATATGCCGACGAGGTCGAAGGCGGACCGTGGTCCGACTCACGGGTGTCGTCGACTCCGGTACAAGGCCAAGTCGAAGAAGGGAGCGAGACAGGAAAGGGGAGGGAGGGAGGGAGGGAGGGAACTCTCATGCGTCCGTATTTCATTTACGTGGTTTAAAGAACATGGTCCATGTCGAAGACCTCTTCTTCGGGGGACATCTTTAAACTCAAAAGTCAGGAACCTATTCTCCCTCTTGACTTCGCAAGACTTTGTCAATTTTATATTGGAGAGAGGGTCCGTCCCGACATCATCGACCGGTCGTACGAAGTTTATCAGTGTCAGCTAGAAGTCTCTAGTCATATCCGACGGTCCAACTCCCGTAGTGCACCCTGGGTCTTACGTAAGGGTGTCACTAGGCTCTCTCAATGGCAAGACTTGTTCGTGAACTAAGAAACATGACATGTGGTACCCGAACACGACACAAGTCAGTGATTCAACACAGACTGAAAAACGTTGGGGTACCTGACATCGGATGGTCTGAGGAGACAGGTGCCTTAAAGAGTCTGTTCTGATGACCTCATCCAACGGTAAAGGAGGAAGTCCCCATAGAAGGACTGGGTCCCTATCTTAGGTTCAGAGAAAGTAACGTCCGTCTAAGAAATGGTGACTCGGTGGACCCTTCGGGTGTGTACCCGAATCAATAGAGGATTAATAACGGGCGGAACAGATAGTAGTCGATCCGTTTGTCGGGTAGATCTCAACTGAGATATTTTGGTTATTCTAGGGACTGACGACGGTCGTACCACACCCATTCCCCCTGAGGAAGGAACTGTACACAGGATCGTCTTCACGACGAAAAGACCCGTAACCCACCGATCGAGTAATAAGATGTGATTCCTTCAGTACAAGGTAGAAACATGAGACGACCTCTATTGACTTAGAGACTCACGTACGGCTTCCGTAGGTCCTTAAAAGATTCTCTTGGACGACTCTCCTTACAATGACCGACTCTCGGAGGTCGACGACGTCGAAGTCTAGTGAGTCGTAGGTGCGACTCCGGTACTACTTTGCACCGCCCCCCTGAACTCGGCCCAGTAAAAACGGTCCCCAGTACGGTACTCGTCGCGAGAGAGACTCCGAGGGGTCACCAGACCGACACTGAAAGAGTCTCGACCTCACGTCAGACTCCGAGGGGAATGGGGTGGGGTGAGACAAAGAGAGGGAGGGAAGGGTCCTGAGTCCGTCTACGAGACTTCCGAGAGCGGTGGATGAGGACACAGGAGAAGGACAATAAGAAACGTCCGTAAAGGGGGTCCTTTGAAGAGTCAGAAAAGTAAGATAGGACCGTAGGCAAAGAGTGTTCTGGGTTCGGTTGTATAGGTTGAATTTGGAACTCCAGACTAGGTACCTCAACACCCACGTTTCACTTCTAGTTTGTATTTGTTCTGTAATGTTACCTTAGGTTCCATCGTTGTGAATTTTAATGTCCTTTGTGAACAATTAACCGTACCTTTCTACGAATACTATTTCATTTGGCTCTTTAATGTAATCATATATCACATACATATTACACACACACGAATCAGTGAGTCGACACAGGCTGAGAAACACTGGGGTACCTAATGTGGGGAGGTCCGAGGAGACAGGTACCCTAAGAGGTCCGTTGTATGACCTTACCCAACGGTAAGGGAAGAGGTCCTCTAGAAGGGTTGGGTCCCTAACTTGGGTCTAGAGGACGTAACGTCCGTCTAAGAAATGGTAGACTGGGTGGTCCCGATCGAGCGATCGCATATATCATATTTATCATATATCACATATAAGGTTTAAACAAAATACTATAAATTTATATTTTTTTTAATCTTCTGAGATGGAGCTTTACAACAAGCGAAACGTCTTCAGAAACAGAACAAAACAAAACAAACAAAAAACGTGTAAACGTAAAAGTTTAAAAGAGTATCATTTTTGACAAAGTCGGACATCCTCCTTATGGCGTCTCGGATCTCGTAAAACCCTTTTAGTGCGATCAGATTCTAAGGTAGCTCGGAGTCCCGACGAGGTACTTCCCGTGGTACCCTCATGGGTCCTGGCTCCCTTCTTGAACTCTCTACACTCCCGCATTTGGACCTCCCTTCAGGGACCTCTGTCACACACACGTCAGAGGGAGACCCAGCTACGTCCCACACAGTTGTCGACAGGAGTGGTCGTGGTTGGTGATAAACAATTCGGGATGGGAAGCGACCAAGACAATTCAAGACTCCTAAGATCCTATACCTTCTGTGGTTGTCACCGGAGATCTATAGGTAAGAGGATATGTTCGTTGAGGACGTCGAGTTAAGGTCTTTTTATTCACTGGGTTAGTTTTTTAGGGACCTCTTCCTTTACCGTTGGGTGAGGTCATGAGAACGGACCTCTTAGGGTACCTCCCTCCTCGGACCATCCGATGTCAGGTACCCCAGCGTTTCTCAGCCTGAGTTGACTCGCTGAAGTGAAGTGATAGTTTTTTACCTGGTTTCTTGATTTATCTGTAAAGAGGTTTCTTCTGTATGTCTACCGATTGTTCGTGTACTTTTCTACGAGTTGTAGTGAGTAATAGTCTCTTTACGTTTAGTTTTGGTGTTACTCCATGGTACAGTGTGGTCAGTCTTACCGACGCTAGGCTTTCAGATGTTCGTTATTTACGACCTCTCCTACACCTCTTTTCCCTTGGGAGAATGTGACAACCACCCTTACGTTTGATTATGTCGGTGATACCTCTTGTCACACCTCTAAGGAATTTTTTGACCTTTATCTTGACGGAATACTGGGTCGTTAGGGTGACGACCCGTATGTGTGGTTCCTTTGGTCTTAGCTTTCTCTGTGTACATGGGGTTACAACTAACGTCGTGACAAATATTATCGGTCCCGTACCTTCGTTGGATCTACAGGTAGTCGTCTACTTACCTATTCTTTCGACACCATGTATATGTGTTACCTCATAATGAGTCGGTAATTTTTCCTATGTAAACTTAGTCAAGATTACTCCACCTACTTTGACCTCGACTAATATGTCTCACTTCATTCGGTCTTTCTTTTTGTGGTTATGTCATATGATTGTATATATATACCTTAAATCTTTCTACCAGTGCTATTGGGACATACGCTCTGTCGTTTTCTCTGTGTCTACATATCTTGTCAGAAAACCTGAGACACCCTCTCCCGCTCCCACCCTACTAAACCCTCTTACCGTAACTTTGTACATATTATAGTATATTCTTTACTTAGCAGTCAGATCCAATCTACATCCTATGTCCTACGAACCCCGACCACGTGACCCTACTAGGTCTCTCTACCATACCCCTCCCTCCACCCTCCCCCCAAGTCCTAACCCTTGTGCACATGTGGGCACCGTCTAAGTACAACTACATACCGTTTTGGTTATGTCATAACATTTCATTTTATTTTTATATATATATATTTTATTTATTTTATTATTATTTAAGGTACATGGAAAGGTTTTTATTTATTTATTTATTTATTATACAAAGGAATTTTTTTTTTTTTGTCTTTCTTTTGCGACTAAAACAAGTCCCGTCGTCGGACAGACCAATGTTTGGCGTACAGGGTCGGGAGGAACGTCGACCGTCCCCGACCGAGTTTGATACCCGAGGAAACGAGAAGGAGGAGAGGGTAGAGACCTCTCATCTACGCCCCGACCTCTCTTTCTCGGTGGAACCCTGGGACTCTACTTGTACGTCCTGTTTCTGATGTGGTTTCTGTGACCTTGTTCTTGGAACTTTCCTAGTCAGTAACCGTTGTAGTAGTTTAGCGACTCTTCCTGGAGATCTGAAGAACAATACACTCTTTTTGTTTGGAGGGTCAGACAAATTTCGTGACAAGCTCACCAAAGACATTGAACGGTGAATTATTAGGATTCGCCACGTGTGTCTTACTCGGTACTCGGGGCGGGACACATACCCGTCTCTCGTCTGTTGACTTTCCGTTGGTCCGTTTGTCACGATAGTCGTCCCGTCTCCTCTTTGTATGGACCGAGAGACCTATACACATAGTTCCTGTTGGGTGGTCTTGGTCCCCTAGTCTTTCCTAAAGGATCTTCTACGTTGTGAACCCTATTCAGTACTTTCCATTCACCCCTAAATCCCTCACTTTCCCTCCCTCTCTCACGCTTACCGAGACCCGTCTCCGACACATCTTACCGGCCTCGTATCTTTCTCTCTCCACTACGCCCTCTACTCCTTCACTCAACGAGTCACTACGCGCTGAGACACTAGGGTACCTGACATAATGGGGATCCGAGGAGCAGGCACCTTAAAAGGTCCGTTCTCATGACCTCACCCAACGGTAAAGGAAGAGGTCCCCTAGAAGGGCTGGACTCCTAGTTCGGGTCCAGAGGGTGTAACGTCCGTCTGTGAAATGGTAGACTCGGTGGTCCTTCCTCCTTTACTCCGGATCCGACGTTCAGAATTACGAGACCGGTGTCATTCCTCGATCTACAAATAGGAAGTCTGTTGTCTCCGTTGGTCCGTTGGAAGAGTAAAATAGTATATCACCTCTTACCTATCCATCCCGTCCCAACCCACTTCTTGTAACGACTACGACAGTGGGTCTTCTTTCCTCCGTCACCGGTTTCCGAGTCTCCTACCTTTTCCTAGCGTCCTTCGATCTCCCCAGACTCCCCGTCATCCTTTGGTATGGGTTCGTCGGAACTTCACATTCTCAGCGTGTTTTCCCTCTTCGTTACTATTTTTACTTTCGTAAGTCCCTCACAGACTGGACCCCGACTCGGTGCTCCCGAGCCATTCCGGTCTCCACCTTCCTTGTAAGTCCCCACTACGAGGCACATGGGAGTGCCACGAGAACTCCAAAGTACCTTCCCAGTCGACCCTGTCCCCGTTACCCGTACACCAACCTCATATACGGTCTTGTCACACCCGTCTCTCTTTGTCTCCACCTGTCGACACAAACTGTGTCTACTGTTCCTACAATCCACAATCGACCAAAGGTTCTCTTAAGTAGAGACGTTAGGGTCGGACCCTACTCAGAGAGGTGATGATCCGTTCCCCAAGGACGGTACACGAGTCTTTCGACCCAAAGTTGTTCAGGAGAACCCTGAAGATTGTGGATGGTTTCTAACTCGTAGTGAACCGAACTGACTACGAAGAGTCTGAATTTACACGTAGGGGCTCAAAGGACGTTTCACATCTAAAGCTAAGTCATCTAGACCCTGATCCCTCCTCTCACACAAAGATTGTGTGAAAACCCCTTGCGACGACAACGACCAGTGTCTGGTGTGAAACTCATCGTTCCCAGATCTGTTTTCTTGAACAACTCTATCATCTCTTTGTCGAAGATATCTCTCTAGTCTCTTAACCGAAGAATCGGACGTGTTCCGACTTTACTAAATGACCGTAAGAGGTTTCCTGCAACAAAGTTAAAAAGAAAAAAATAACTCCAGTTCCGTGATCTCTATACCCGGTCGAAACTTTGTCCGTATTAAGTCCTAACCGACGAAAAAGGAGTCGGAGTCATTACTTTAGAAGTCTCCCACGAACAGGGTTCCAAAGACGGGTGCACCCTAAAGGACTCTCCAAAGGGGGAGCAGTGGTGGGACGATTGTGGATGTCAGAGACGACATAATTCAGACTTCCACTGTGTAACCTCCCTTCCGTCCTGTTTCTGTAACGACCTCACTCAAATGACTTTTACCGTCTCTTCTTTACCTTAAAATTCATGTCAACAGGGAACCACAGGTATCCCATAACCAAGATCCTGGGACGTCTATGGTTTTAGGTACCGATAAGTTTTAGGTACTTACGAATACCGGGAATGTCCCTTACCTCGTCATAAACATATATTGGACATATGTGTAGGAGGGGATATGAAGTAAAAATAAAATTTTTCATAAATAGTTAAACCGACACGGTCTAGAATCACATACAAGTAACACTGTACGTCCTAAAATTTTTAAATAATAATGGTAAAAATCAACGTCGTGCCCGTTAGAAATCAACATCGTACACCCTAGACCAAGGGACTGGTCCCTAGCTTGGATCCGGGGGACGGGACCCTAGTACCTCAAAATCGGTGACCTACTGGTCTCTTCACGGGGAGTAGATATGAAGTTCAGTAGAAATCTAATGAATATTATGGATTATGTTACATTTATAATACATTTATCAACGGTCGTGTACCGTTTAAGTCCAAAACGACAAACCTTGAAAGACTTTAAAACAAAGGTTTATAAAAGTTGGGTTCCAACCAACTTAGGTGTCTATACTTTGAGCGTCTAAACTTCCCTACTGACATTGACGACACCACTGTTTACTTGACCTTAGTTATTGATTCTAAAGAGGGTCAAGGAGCCTCTCGGGAGGACCCGACTCCCTCCTCGACCTCACGTCCAGTGTTTCTTGTGAGAAGGATGAATGGACTTGAAGTCAGTCAAGTCAGCGAGTCAGCATAGGTAGAGAAACGCTAGGGCACCTGAAGTCGTACGGTCCCAAGGGACAGGTAATGGTTGAGGGCCTCGAAGGAGTTTGAGTACAGGTAGCTCAACCACTACGGTAGGTTGGTAGAGTAGGAGACAGTAGGGGAAAAGGAGGAAGGAAGTTAGGGAGGGTTGTAGTCCTGAAAAGGTTTCTCAGTTGAGAAGCGTACTCCACCGGTTTCATAACCTCAAAGTGGAAGTCGTAGTCAGGAAGGTTAGTTGTGGGTCCCGACTAGAGGAAATCCTACCTGATCAACCTAGAGGAACGTCAGGTTCCCTGAGAGTTCTCAGAAAAGGTTGTGGTGTCAAGTTTTCGTAGTTAAGAAGCCACGAGTCGAAAGAAATATCAGGTTGTATGTACTGATGACCTTTTTGGTATCGAAACTGATCTACCTGGAAACAACCGTTTCATTACAGAGACGAAAAATTATACGACAGATCCAACCAGTATCGAAAAGAAGGTTCCTCGTTCACAGAAAAGTAAAGTACCGACGTCAGTGGTAGACGTCACTAAAACCTCGGGTTCTTTTATTTCAGACAGTGATAAAGGTAACAAAGGAGTAGACAAACGGTACCTCACTACCCTGGTCTAGGGTACTAGAAGTAAAAAACTTTCAGTTCAAAATTCGGTTGAAACAGTGAGAGGAGAAAGTGAAAATAGTTCTCCGAGAAGTCAAGGAAAAACGAAAGACGGTATTCCCACCACAGTAGACGTATAGACTCCAATAACTATAAAGAGGGTCATTATAACTGAGGTCGAACACGAAGTAGGTCGGGCCGTAAAGCGTACCACATGAGACGTATATTCAATTTATTCGTCCCACTCTTATATGTCGGAAGTGTATGAGGAAAGGGTTAAAACTTGCTCAAGTAACAAGGTACAGGTCAAGATTGACAACGAAGGACTGGACGTATGTCTAAAGAGTCCTCCGTCCAGTCCACCAGACCATAAGGGTAGAGAAAGTCTTAAAAGGTCAAATAACACTAGGTGTGTCAGTTTCCGAAACCGTATCAGTTCTTTCGTCTTTATCTACAAAAAGACCTTGAGAGAACGAAAAAGCTACTAGGTCACCTACAACCGTTAAACTAGAGACCAAGGAGACATAAAAGATTTAGGTCGAACTTGTAGACTTCAAGTACCAAGTGCATAACGACTTCGGACCGAACATCTTAAAACTCGTAGTGAAACGATCACACACTCTACTCACGTTAACACGTCATCAAACTTGTAAGAAACCGTAACGGAAACAAACCTTAACCTTACTTTTGACTGGAAAAGGTCAGGACACCGGTGACAACTCAAAAGGTTTAAAAGTCCGTATAATCCACGTCGTGGAATTATCGTAGTAGAAAATGCTAAACTTTATCGAGTCGATCTTAAGATAGTGGAGGTGATCGAAACAAACATCACTACGAAGGATTCCGACTTGAACCATTTCTGTTTCGTTCTGACGACAAGAATGGTCGTCTTGTTACCGGAGGTGTATGGTGTCGTCTCGGAGTCCGATCCCTCTCTGGGAAGGTAGGGGTAGGAGTTGTTCTCAAAAACACACACAGACCCGTTTCTAAAGGGTTGAGTGTCGAAAGAGGTTCTCCTTTCGGTTTCTCCTTTTACTGATATTATTATCGAGTGTCAAGTCTTTCTCTTCGTCAGTGTCTACGGTCAGAGACTTTAGTGTTGTAGAGCCAAACTCATGTTTGAGGTCGTAAATGATCGACACACAGGAACCTGTCCAAAGAAATGGAGAGACACGAAGTCAAAGAAATTGTTGGTCGAGATAAACAAGAGAGGGAAAATGGTCCGACACTTGATTCCTGTCATTGAAGTAAAACGAGTAAAAACGGAAGACCATCGTAGACTAACTCGAATTCCATGAATTCACTGTAAAATTCAATCCTTGAGGTCCGTCCTTCACGGTGACTGTAAGTCTTCCTCTTTCCCCCCGGAGACACTAACACCGTCAACACAACCCTTCCAAACCTCTTCTTTTCGACAAGGCCGATTTTGCCGTATTAGTATGTAAGGTCTTCTCCACTGTTGACGTCCCCGAGTTTACTACAGTAGTCCTAAGTCAGAGGAAGAAAAGTGAGGATTCGGGTTGAACAGGGTCCCATCCGAGGTAGGAGGACCTTCGAAGGAGAAGTCTGGTCTACCTCAGGGGTCCGTTGAGGTCGACTTTCTCAAAGGAAAAAATTATTAAGACTTTGAGGTTATGAAACCGGTGGAGAACGTTTCTCAACTGAGTAACCTCTTCTGGGACTACGAACCTCCCTAACCCCTGTCCTCCTCTTCCCCTGCTGTCTCCTACTCTACCGACCTACCGTAGTGGCTGAGATACCTGTACTCAAACTCATTTGAAGTCCTCAACCGTTACCTGTCCCTCCAGACCGTATGACGTTAAGTACCCCAAGTGTTTCTCATCCTGTACTGACTCACTGACTTGACTTGACTTGACGACTTGACTTCCCTTCAGGACCTTAACTCGGGAAGTACCCGAGATTAACCAAGTGTTCGGTGTAGTCCCAGAAGAGAATAACCAGTCCGGTCGCAGTGTACGAGTCGGTCCTACGACTTACCCCCACCTCGGACAAGGTGGATGATGTGTACCTGACTCCAACCCCCTTCCACTACGGGGTTCATTTATCGTCACAACCATGGTCTTCATCCGTCTTTGTGCGGGGACTAGGAGTCTCGTAGGTCGGGACGTGGGACCCGAAAGACTGAGACGAGTGTTGAGGTAGGAGGAATGGTCCCCTCAACCGGTACTCACCCGTGGTCCAGTACGACGTACAGGGAGAATAGAAAGGTGTCGGACGTAGACTAAGGACTCGAGTCATCTCAGTCCCTACCAGTATTCGTATTTACTGAGGTGTGTACCTCGTCGGGTCGGATTGAACCTAGAATACCAGTTGAAAATAATGTAACAAAGTCACTCTCTAGGTCGGTCAGGTAGGATTTCCTTTAATCAGGATTTATAAGTGACCTTCCTGACTACGACTTCGACTTTGAGGTTATGAAACCGGTGGACTACACTTCTCAACTGGGTAAACTTTTCTGGGACTACAACCCTTTCTAATTTCTGTCCTCCTCTTTCCCTACTGTCTCCTACTCTACCAATCTACCGTAGTGGTTCAGTTACCTCTACTCAAACTCAGTTGAGGTCCTCGACCACTACCTGTCCCTTCGGACCGTACGACTTCAGGTACCCTAGCGTTTCTCAACCTGCACTGACTCGTTAACTTGACTTGACTTGTTACTCTTTTACGTGACACTCAAGGTGTGTTGACGAGACGTCTACTCTAAAACCTTTTGGTCATAATCTTCGATCCTACGAGAAAAAGGTAAACCTGGTTATTGGTAGCCAGTTAGAAGGGTGAACCCTTTTATTTTCGTCGACTAGTCCTACAGGACTTCGTTTTAGACAGTACGAGTCAGAACCGGGACCTACCGTCACATTTGTGAAAGGAGGAGACCGGTGAAACAGGTGAAAACACTGAGAGGGTGAGAGTCGAGAGAGGTGGGCAAAGGACGAAGTTGGGGATGTGGTCAGAAAGGAAGGGTGAGTGAGACCGGGTTGGTCCGTCGGGGAGACGGACCTCCTTTGTCATTTCTGACAGGAGTAGAAATTCCTAGTCTCGGAGACGAAAAGTTTGTTAAGAAGACAAGTTTAGTGTCGGTCCAGTCAGAACCTTCGTCCCCGTCGTTCTTCTCAACTCTTCGTCCACGAGGTCTTCTTCCGTCGGTTGTCCATTTAGTGGACTCACTCCTGAAGATCCTTTCGTCGACGACTTCACCCCGGTCCTTATCTTTTGTTCGAGTACGAAACAATTTAGATTTTTCCGAGAAATTCGTGTTCGTCCTCTTTAGACAGAAACCACGGTACTTCCCTCGTTACGTGAAACAGTCTCCCTACCCCCACGGGTGTTTTGTCCTCCTCTTAGACTGGTCGGTATAGAAGTTTTCCTGCCCTTGGCTACTCTCTCGATTAAGAATCCATCCAACTATTCCTCAGGACCCGGGAGTTCCTTCTTCCCCAGGTCCCGGGAGTTCTTCCTCTTTCCCCAGACCCCGAGAATTCCACCTCTTTTCTTGTTTGTAAGAAAAAAAAAGGGGGATGTAAGAAATCAGAATCAGTGTATCCTACAATAAAAGAAATTCGGGTCTCGATTACTAATGTATAGTTTTGTTGAGTAGAATTTTCGACATGATTCCTAATTTTCTACGAATGAGGAACCTTCCTTTCAATACTGGTTGGATCTATCGTATAATTTTTCGTCTCTGTAATGAAACGGTTGTTTCCAGGTAGATCAGTTCCGATACCAAAAAGGACACCAGTACATACCTACACTCTCAACCTGACACTTCTTTCGACTCACGACCTCTTAACTACGAAAACTTGACACCACAACCTCTTCTGAGAACACTCAGGGAACCGGACGTTCCTCTAGGTTGGTCAGGTAGGATTTCCTCTAGTCAGGGTCCACAAGTAACCTTCCTGACTACGACTTTACCTTTGAGGTTATGAAACCGATGAAGTACGTTTCTCAACTGAGTAACCTTTTCTGGGACTACGACCCTCCCTAACCCCCGTCCTCTTCTTCCCCTGTTGTCTCCTACTCTACAGACCTACCGTAGTGGCTGACCTACCTGTACTCAGACCCATTTGAGGCCCTCAACCACTACCTGTCCCTCCGGACTACATGACACTAAGTACCCCAACGTTTCTCAGCCTGTGCCGACTCACTGACTTCACTTGACTTGACTTCTAGGTAAGTGCAAAGTGTAACGGTCCTCAGACCAACTGGGTGGAGACTCTCGGGGAGTCATGACATACGTCACTTCCCTTCACCTAAGGGGTTCCTCTCGACTCCCCGACAACGGTTCTCCGTCCGTTTGTGACACCAAGAAGTGCTATCTCCAGAAGTACAACGTATTCCAAAATGGTACATAAATCTGAAACCTATACGAAAAGACCTGACAAAGAGAGCCGGAGGTACACTTGAGGTCTCTGTTTCAACATTCATTAAGTAAGTCACTCCTGTAAGGGGCCCATAAAATGATTCCCGGACACAGTCTGGGAACACGACCAGTGACGTTGTGTTTATTTTGTAGTGGCACCGGGGTTCCAAGTCTATCCCTTCCAGCTACGTGACTCTGAGTCACGTCCCCTTGTACGCCGTCCAGACGGTTCCGTCACCTCCGAACTCCTTCGACACCTTGGACCGTCCACCCCTCCATCCCCGAGTCGACCCTCTGTGAGTCCAGTTCTCAGTCGTCGCACCGCAAGGTCGGTCTACACCTCATGAGTCGCGTTCTTGTTTCCCCGTCTCCGTCGGCGTCCGTAAGACCCAAAAATCCTCCTCATGCTAGAGTCTACGACTCCTCTTTCACGTCACACCTCGATCTTTTTCGATCTCCCCTTTAGTGTCTGGTCCGGTCTAGTGTCCATCGGAAACGTCCGGTACGATTCCTGAAACCTTACTTAGACATCCATTCCCGTCCGGGACGTTCCTAAACTTCGTCTCTTCACTACACTAGGCTAAACGTAAAGCCCTACTAGGGCGACAGGGTCCTACTTCCGATCTTCACCTCTATCTATTGTACAAATAACGTTTTAAGACCCGTCCCTGGTCTCGATTTCAGTATTAGCACTCCCACTTCTTCTCAGTTGTCCATCACTCTACACATCGTCCTTGGTACATCCTGCATCTCGACTAACCGGTCCTTTCCACTCCCAAATGTCGAGCCATCTCCACCTTCCACTGCGGTAAGAGAGGTTAGTCCCAGAACTGTTTTCTCCTTCTTGTCCAAATCTTCTCTTTTTGTGATTTAAGTCACAGTCCATAACCTAGAACCTACAGACACCCCGTGGGTCCTTCACGAGAGGGTATCTTCCACCCTGGAGTCACAGGGTCTCGACTCTCTGTCCCCACTCACCTCCACCCACACACTGACAGTCCCACCCTCTCCGGAATCCGAACTTCCGAACCCTCACTTCTACCTCTCCGGTCCTCTCTGAGAGCCCCTCCTCTCTTTCTACAAGACCTTCTCCTGTACGAGTTGGAGTCTACGGAGTCTCACTCGGGGGCGACACTTCGGACTTTTTTTCAGGGTTAACCTAAACAGTAAATACTCCAGTGTCAACTGACTTCGATCTCTAGGAAGTCACCCCACCACCCCGGTCTGTGACCTAACCCCACTCACTGTTCAGTTTCTCTCCCTAGGTACTAGTATCCTTCGATTTAGGATTGGGGACGTGGAGAGTGGAACCCGGGGTTCGACGACCGTGGTTCTCCTGGCTCCGAGATTCCCTACTACTTCCAAAAGTGAGGACACAAGTAGGTACCCAAACAGTCCGTAACAGATATTTCCCAGACGACGTACGGTCCATGACAAGACCCGTGGGTTTGGGTCTTCTATTTATTCTGGTAAACAACGGGATCTCTGTGAATACTAGATTGACCTCTTTGTGTGGGTTTCTAGTCTGTACATCGGTACACTACTTCAGGGACGGTTTTGACTCAATAATGGTTTTCACCTTTAGTTCCTTCCGAAGTACCTCTTCACAGTCACCTCTCTTGACCTATAAACTTTAGACAGGAATAAGGCCACCGGTCGGTTCTTTAGGGAACTTCGTCCCCTCCCTGTTCTAGTCGAAAAACACCAACAAAGTACGTCTATTCACAACTTAAAAGTATTCGTTGTGGGTCTTGCTCTTTCTCCGGTGCTGGTCGGAGGTCTTCAGGGACGAACAGAGGAAGGTCAGCGACCAGGGAGTGACAGCACTGAAGGGGTGGGGTTGGGAAAAATCTAAAAAAATGTGAGTTTTCCTTATAAGTAAAGGGTAAACACAAAAGACAGAAATCGAACTCTAAGGTAAATACGCTAAGAAGACATAGTGACGTATATCATGACCGACCAATCCTTCTACACGCTTCTACATTTACTCATCTAACACTTTGAGTCAGGGGAGGAAACGAGACGTCAAGACCATATAGATTAAGTGGTCCTTGGAACCGAGGAATGGGCAGGGGTTTAAATTTACCCGTCCGGGTCGAGGGGGCTGAGGAGTGGAAAGAGGAATTCTGAGTAGTAGGTAAAGAGCGTAACGAATGTTACAAGTGAATTCACATTCAGGAGAGTTTACAAGTGTACACGTGTACACACATGTACATACACACGTACACACGGCCATCCCTACCTCGTCCCTCCCTGAGACGTCCCAAACGAGGACGGGTACAGGGGAAACCTCCCCACCGGACACTCCGACTGTCGGACAGGACCTCTCTCTGTCCGGTCGAAAGTCCCCCTTGATCCTACCTGTCACACCCTCCACCTCACCACCTGCCGTACCGTCCGACACTTACTACTTCGGTCTCGGATCGGACAAGGGTCATTACTTCCCTGGTGGGAGACCCCTCCGGACTCGGTAATGACAGTAAGATTGACGGTGGGAGAACTTGCGAGTCCTTCGACCGTTTAGGGTCTCGTTAAGTGAGGGGTGAAGACGACCTTCTTTTTGCTCTTCAGTATGTGACCCTCCTTATTCATTAAGGACGGACAGAAGAATGTTTATGTAGTTCTGGGACGTCTCTTATACGAAAGTTTGGCTCCGGAAGTCTAAGGTTCGTCGGCCCACCAAAGACGGCGGTTCCAGAGACGATGGACTGTCCAGGGGTATTTTAAGGACTTCCTTCTCCAATATAGTGATTATTTTGGATGGGAACCTCGGCAAGAACCGACTCAAAACGGGATCCTTGGGAAATAAGAAAGGAAGTAGATAAGCCTCCAATTATTCGAGCATAAAAGTTCCCGTGAAGATCTACATTTCCTCGTAACCGAGCCAAGGGAGAGCTGGACCCTACTTCTAAACAAGAAAGAACTGTCATCTTCACAAGTCTCTGGACCGGACGGTAAACTTTCCCGGGAGAATATTTAAGACGTCCCGACCCCCTGAACACCCCTCACCACCCTACCCCGAGACTTTCCACTGGTACCTGAGAACAGAGATGTTACGTATACCCGAAAGAGAGGTGTCCGTAGGTCAGATCACAAGACGAACGAGACAAAAAGACTCAAAGGAGCAGACGTTCTCAGACTAATAGAATTTTCGACCGTCCAACCGGAGACCGAGGTCGATGGAATCTTATACCAACCTCGGTTCCGGACTTTTCAGACAGGGTCTTGAAGATCGAGGAATCCCCGTCTTAGTCCGGATCCGCCAAAGTCCTCACGTGGGTCGTAAATGCTCCACAATTAACCCTCGTGAGTAACTGTACTTACACCTTCCTCACAAGCTTTCACTCGGGTCCGGTGGTTTGTCGACGAAGTAAGGAGAAGTCTCGGTCTGTAGAGGCCTATGGACTCCGGTCTATCTGTTACAACCAATCCGGGACATGTTCAGGTCCGACACATGTACTAACCTAATATTTACTGTAAGGAAACGGGAGTAAACTAAAAAGGGATGTAACGAAAAGAGATTTTCGTATCCAGAAACGTCTGTTACAATATCCTCAGTCGGTTTAGGTAGGGACATATAAGAAGTTCAGTTGGTAACGTTTAAGTTAGAGTGTCTTAAAACAATTCTTGGACGATACGCGGGAATCTCTACTGGGGACAGACTTAAAAGTATCAGATCGTCTCTTCTACCTTGTAATTTTTTTATTAGTCTTGTTTTACACCCTGAAGGAACCGTCAGGTCACCAATTCTGAACACGAGGCTTACGCCCCTCGTGTCCAAGGTAGGGACCAGTCCCTTGTTTCTAGGACGTACTACAAACCACGTCGGTTTATTATTATTATTACTATTATTTATTTATGTTCATTTTTTTATTGATCTTATTTTGCATTCGTGATATATATCGAGTAAGTAGGTTATTTGTAAATCACTTCTACAAACGCAGGGTCCGTTGTCTCCAATATTCACATCTACATACTCATCTGTCATTATCTTTGTAAATCCTCGTTTCTAGAGGAAAACCCACTTCCCTCCACAAGATCCATGATATCTCGAAACATTGTTTGGGAGGCTTTGGAGTCCCTGAATTTTACCGGTAACATAATTTAAGTCCGTCCCGTGTCGTCTTTACCTAATGGAGACGATGATTGTAGAACTTCCTGTGATTCAGGCCGGTACTGGAGTACCGGGGCCTGATCTGAGTAGCCTCTCATGTAGTGAGTTTACAAGTCACGGACCTGAGTTTACTAGTTCCTCCTCCGAAACGTCCTTGACTGTTGGACGTCCATCGGAAAGTCACACCGAACTCCAAAAGTGTCATGCCTTAGACCCAGGGTCCTCCCTTATAGGGTCTTGCTCACAGCCCTCTCATCCCCTAGGTGTTCTTAGTCCTCGGGTGCCACTCCGGAAAATACTGGATCGGAGTCTCCAGAATGTCACAGTGAAGGAGACGTAGGACGACCAATATTCTGTCAGTGATTCCGGTTGGGTCTAAGTTCCCCGTTCTGTACTACGGCGGAGAGTTACACTCCTTGTATGTTCTTAAACATCTGTACAAAATTTTGGTGGTGTCATTTCCGCCCAAGTCTTGAACGACAACAGAATTAAGTTAAAATAAAAATGGAAGAATCCTCGTCTTGGGAAGACAACTAGTGGGTCATACGGCCTCTTATTTTGGGTATATGTAACATTCCCTAGTCGAGCGTAGATTATTGATAACTATATTAGTCTTTGCTACTTTTTTGTCACAAGGACCTGACTACCACGTAAGTTCAAAAGACTTTGTTATGTCACTCAACAAAAAGAATGTTGTCCCCTAACAAAGAACCCATGGAACAGGTTTTCCTTTGATTCCTTTCTATTTCGTTCGAGACATGTGAGTTAAAGACTTGTGTATGGGGTGACAGTGGAAGTTGACGAGACGACTCTCTTTTATTTCACACCACCAATTATCGAATCGAGGGTTCCCGACTGAGGGATTTGTCGACACACTAGAACCAATCCATTGAAATAGAGAGACACGGAGTTGAAGAAATTATATCGTACCATTATTAAATACGGACTAAGTTTCTCAGTGGTATTTCCATTTTTCTCTAGCCGGAACTTGTCACAAACTTTCCATCCTTCTTAAGTCATTCACAATCTTTAACGTTTTTCGATTAAAAGTTTTATACATCGAAATCTCGCAAGATCAAGGAGACCCCGTATTTAGAACGGTAAAAGTACGTCACGATCACACTACAGTATGCGAATCAGTTAAGGACGAACAACCAACTCAAATTATGGAAGATGTTCCTCGAGCACGTGTACACACTGACCTTTCCTCGTTCCGACCCCTCTTTAAACTAAAAACTCTACAATATCGTGTATAAGTACTAGGTCTTTACGTGAAACTAAGTAAGTACTGAGTAAAACAAAAGTTCCGAAATTTTTTGTTTTGAGTTAAACCTTCAGATAATCTCTTAACCCATTCATTTGGTCAGATAAAAGAGTGTAATAAACTATGACCTTATCATGAACAGATCCCTTCCGAAGAACCTCTTCCGTTACCGTGGGGTGAGGTCATAAAAACGGACCTTTTAGGGTACCTACCTCCTCGGACCATCCGACGTCAGGTACCCCAGTGCTTCTCAGTCTGTGCTGACTCGCTGAAGTAAAAGTGAAAAGAGAAAGTACGTAACCTCTTCTTTTACCGTTGGGTGAGGTCATAAGAACGGACCTCTTAGGGTCCCTACCGTCTCGGACCACCCGACGACAGATACCCCAGCGTGTCTCAGCCTGTGCTGACTTCGCTGAACCGTCGTCGTCCCTTCCGAAGATAACGCCGATTACAACCCCCACGGCGAGAGACGAGTTGGAGAGGTAGGTAAGTCGGTGATTTAGCAGTGACTCGAGGAGGTACACGGTAACAGTTACGGTCCACTACCCTAACAAGTACGGATACAGGTACAGGATTCAGGTGCGGGAGTACGAATGTTTGACTACCTTTCAGTGTTCTTTCTTTACGATACGATCATTAACGTTGTTCACGAGACTTCTTTTTACCCATGTCACTACAAAGGACTTCTTCCGCCTACACATACGTCCATACAACGGTCACGCCTACGAGTTTGTGAATATATGCATATATGGACACCTATAGGTGTTTGTAGGTTGTACACGAAATTCAAATTCCCCTAGTACTTAAAATAACAGTTGTTAGTCTAAGTTTGACGATGAAACTACATTATAACACGCATCAGAGAACGATAACGAGAAAAGGTTGATAATTATTATTAACCGTAAACAACCCGTGATTGTCTATGACACAGTTTTCGAACTTATAAGGTTGTTGTGGGAGTCCGTCTTTGAGGGTAATCGGGATCAAGGTCTACTCCCCAGCTCCGGTTCACCCAAGTCATGGAACAGGATTCAGTCAGTACCCCGAACACACAGACGGGTGGACGAAAACTCAAGGAAGTTGTTAGTGTCACCTTCTGACTTAGGACACCTTCGGTGTCCTCGCGTCCTAGACGTGTCTCCCCGGCCCTCGTGTGTACACCGTTGCCAAGTTTCATTGTGTATTCCACCAGAGCGCTCTCGTCGGGGTCAACCGAAAATGACCGTGGTGGACCGGGGACCGAGAGGAACTCACTCGACCTACCGTAGGTGGTAAAGTCGACGGAGACCTCGAACCTGTCGGCGAGTAGAGTCAGGCAACGACTCCAATTTCCGCACTTTACGGTCCACAGAAGACTTTTGGAGATGTCCACCACAGGTCGGGAAGCTCAAGTCGTCCTGGTGTGAGCAGCGGGGGGTGGGGTAGAGAACAAAGAAAGGACAAGAGAGTAGTGGTGAATATCGTACCCAAGGTCTAAGTAGAAGTCGAAGGGGTCGGGGTTGTGCTTCGTCGAGTGTTCCACTCACTAACATAGAGTCTCTATAAAACAAGTTTACGAAGTTGGGGCACTGAGAACAGGCTACTACCACACCGACGGTCTCAGAAGAACCTTTACACAGAAAGGGGTGACTGAAAAGAACAGGGGAGTAAGGAGCTTGAGACCCAGGGACGTACTCGTGGGTATTTAAGTGGGCACGGAGAGTCGAGTCCACAACTTTTAGTAAGGGTACGAACTCTACACTCACCGAGACCGGTGTGACTTCCAGGGTCCCCTAAAGGTACCGCCCCTTTCATCCGGCTTACAGAGGATACCCTCACCTATTGTCCCAGTCGTCTACATGGCGAGAAACTTTTGACTTGAACCGTTAAAGAGTTTTCGTGAACCTAGGAGGGTCACAGCACGAGCGTCCAGGAGGTTTCTTCGACCGAAGACTGACGGGACTTCATTAGACAGTCCCTTCGGTCGACGAGGCTCTCAGGTTCCGGTCGAAAGGTCTCCGGACACGATTCGATACGAAGACACGTCACAAAACCCCGTCGACACACATACACGGGTCACCCACCCGTCCGTCGTAGATGTTAAAGACCCCCTCGTCCCTTTCCCACAGATCGGTCTCTCCTGACTCTCCTGATTCTATCACTAACTCCATGAAACTTTTCCTGATTTAAATTTTCTTTTGACTCAAGGTATAGACGTGGTTTATAATTACTGGTCATTGTAAACAGTTCTCCAATTACCCTAATTGTCATAAAGTGTATACCAAAGCAAATCAAGAACACTCTTAAGATCTTCTTCGAAGACAATAAGACGACACACGAAGTGGAAGTCTTATAAACACTATTACTGTTGATACGTAAAGAAAACTCTAAACAATTTACCAACAGAAGGGATAATTTGGTATTCTTAGTACTCCTGTCTAGAATAAAAGTGAGACGTAAAATACGGGTCGTGGATGTCGTTACGGGACTGTATGTTGTCTACGAGTTAAGTATGAGTCACCTACGTCCTTAAATCATTCATTTACCTGTTGACATACTACTCCTTCACTATAATATACCATTAATGTATTTTTTATAATAGATTCCATTTTGTGTAGGGACTGTTTATACGTATGTCCTAAATGGATAAACTTGCTTCTCTCAGATAAGAAAAATAATAATAATAAAATGAAATACGGATTACGTTGTCGTCTGAAATTTTTTTTAAAAACAAAACTTTATTAATATCTAAGTCTCCTTCAACGTTTCTTTACATTGAAGGGTACATGGGAAGTGAGGAGAAAGGGGGTTACAACTTTATAATGTATTGACATCATATTAAGATCTTCTCAACCTTTCTTCAGCACAAGATTTTTTCTTGGACTTCTTTTATAGTAGTGGAGGTCTTCGACGGACGTGGTGTGGGGAGAGGGGCTGGTACAAGTGACTTCGGTTCTATACCTTTGTTAGATTAACAGTAGATACCTATTTACCTATTTCTACACTATATATATATATATATAAAGTGGTACTTTTTCCTCTAGAACGGTAAACACTGTTATACCTTAACCTGGGACTATCATAATATGATTCACTTTATTTAGTCCGATTATTTCCGTTTATGACATATTAGAGTGAATACACACCTTAGATTTACTTTGTTTTGTTGTTGTTATATTTGAGTGTCTACGTCTAAACACCAACGATCTCCACTTCCCCATCCCCCTCCCATCCACTTTACCTACTCCCACCAGTTTTTCCTATTCAAAGATTAATATTCTTTTTATTCAGGGTCCCTACATTGCATATCATACCACTTTTATCGGTTGTTATGGTGTAGGACATAAAATATTTGTTTTTAAGAATTCTCTCATCTAGAATTTTCAAGAGAATGTACTTTATATTACACTGAATGTACAGACCACTACCCATATTTGATTTGGAGAACAAATCAATAATTTGGAGAACAAATCATACTTTGGAGTAAAGTGTTATGTAAGTATATAGTTTAGTAATACTACACGGGGATTTTACTTATGTTACAATATTCGGTTAATATAGAAATTTTTTATTCTTGGGTTTCTTATCTCATTCCCCATTGACTGTTTCGCCTAGTAGAGAGAAAGTGACGTTCTGTCTCGATGAGTGGGAGATTTTGGGAGGGCACTAGAAGTGCAAGGGGAGAGGTGAGTCGCGTCCACTCGTTCCTCCCACTGACTGTCCACGTGTGCCTGGACCTGGGTCTTCGTGTGAATCGACGAGGGTGGAGACACAAGGGACCTCGAACTCTCGGTCCGGAGTCACAACCAAAGCGGTGAAAGGACGTCAAGGACTCAGACTCTAGGAGTGAGAGTCGTGAGCAATTGCGATCCTGAATCCTCGATTTGGACTCGAAAAACGTGGACACACTTATCATAAATGTCATTACCCTTTACCTTAGAGACCTCCGACCACATACTCCATAACATGGAAGGGGTGGACGAGGGAGAGACACATATAAGGACGTTGTTTTTTTGTTTTGTCTTTTTGGGGTCGAGACCGTTTGTAAACTATCTACCTTCGAATGGTGAACAAAAAGTAAAGGTCACGTGGATTCCGCAAGAATCGCTCCCCCTGGCTGGTAGGTAGGGTAGACGGCGAGCAATCGCACTGTCCTTAATTTACGAGAAAGGAGGTCGGTTTAGTTCAAAGGGACGCCTTCCGTCCGTACTTTGAGTGTCTCCCCAACCTCCGTGGACTAAAGATATTATAGGACAATGGAATCGTGAATAGGGCTCCACACCTTTAACAAACAGAGGGAGGTCGTCTGTCCTACTCTCGTCCCTAGTACTGAGTTCATTAAGAGAATTACGAACACCCAAGTCACTTCTTACTTAATTTAGTCATAACTTACCGTTAAGAACTAAACAAAACTTATTTTAAACCTCACTACATAAACGGGTAGAAATGGTCGGTCGATTGGACCGACTTAATTTAGAATGCGGTTGTTAGGGAGCACAGAGTAATACAGAACCGTGACAGAACGGCAACGAAACCCTGGTCCTTTCCGCACTAGACCAAAAAAGAGGATTCAGAGAGGTGAGACGAATACCTAGTCACATGTCCCTTCTTTGTCAGGACAGTGACGTCACGGAAAGACCGTGTACGCCCGGAAAGACCTATTCGTTTTGGAGATCCTTTAATATATACCTCTCTTAACTGATACGGCATGTAGGTCCCAGATAGGTTCGGACCAACGAAGGGTCTTTTCTATTAAATTTTACACGACAACATTAAAAAAACAAACAAATCAAATAAAAAAATAACTTCCTATTAACGAAATGTCTTAAAACGACAAAAGACAGTTTGGAGTTGTACTTAGTTGGTATCCATATGTATATAAGAGAGGGAAAACTTTGAGGGAGGGTAGAGAGAGGGGTAGGGTGGGGAGATCTAACTACGTCTCGGGGACAAACTCAAAGGACTCGGTATGTCGTTTAAGGGTAACCGATAGATCAAATGTATACCATTATATTCAAAGGTACAACGAAAAAAGTATGGAGAGTGGGAGAGGAGGGGACAGGGGTACAGGTATTCAGATAAGAGATACTGATAAAGAGGTAACGACAGGATATTTATTTAAGAAGTCACGGTAAAAAGATCTAAGGTATATACACGTAATCTTATGTTATAAATAGAAAGACTGAGTGAAGTGAGACATATCATCCAAGATCCAAGTAGGTGGAGTAGTCTTGACTGAGTTTACGTTAGGAAAAATACCGACTCATTATAAGGTAACACGTATACATGGTGTTGAAGAAATAGGTAAGTAGACAGTTACCTGTAGATTCAACGAAGGTACAAGATCGATAACGTTTATCACGACGTCACTTGTTACCCTATGTACACAGAAAAAGTTAAAACCAAAGGAGCCCCATATAATGATCCTCACCCTAACGACCCAGTATACCGTCAGTATAAGGATCAAAAAATTCCTTAGAAGTATGGAAGAAGGTATAACCGACATACTTAAATGTAAGGGTGGTTGTTACGTTCTCGTAAGGGAAAAGAGGTGTAGGAAAGGTCGTAAATAACAAACATCTGAACAACTACTACCGGTAAGACTGGTCACACTCCACTATAGAGTAACATCAAAACTAAACGTAAAGAGATTCTTAAGTACTACAACTCGTAGAAAAGTACACAAACAATCGGTAGACATACAGAAGAAACCTCTTTACAGACAAATCCATAAAAAGGGTGAAAAACTAACCAACCAACAAAAGGACCGTAACTCAACATACTCGACGAACATATAAAACCTTCAATTAGGAAACAGTCAACAAAGTAAACGATAATAAAAGAGGGTAAAACTCCGAACAGAAAAATGGAACTAATATCAAAGGAAAGGACACTTTTTCGAAAATTCAAATTAGTCCAGGGTGAACAAATGAAAACAAAAATAAAGGTAATGATATCCTCCACCCGGTATCTCCTAGAACGAAACTAAATCCAGTAGCTGATCAAAGACCAGAATGTAAATCCAGAAATTAGGTAAAACTCAAATAGAAACACGTACCACAACCTTTCACAAAATTAAAGTAAGAAAATGTATATCGAGAGGTCAAAAGGGTCGTGGTAAATAACTTCTCTGAAAGAAACGGGGTAACATATAAGAACGGAGGAAACATTTTTTATTTCATGGACATCCACGTACCCAAATAAAGACCCGAAAGATAGAACAAGGTAACCAGATATAAGGACAAAAACACGGTCATGGTATGACAGAACTACTGACATCAAAACATCATATTTGACTTTAGTTCTTCCAACTAAGGAGGTCGAGGTAAGAAGAAAGAATTCTGACGAAACCGATAAACCCCAGAAAACGTAAAGGTATACATAACACTTTAAAAAAGAAGATCAAGAGACTTTTGACGGTAACCATTAAACTATCCCTAGTGTAACTTAGACACCTAACGTAAACCATCATATCAGTAAAGTGTTATAATTAAGAAGGATGGGTCCTTGTACCTTATAAAGAGGTAGACAAATACAGTAGAAAATAAAGAAAGTAATCACAGAATATTAAAAGGAATCTATTCAAATAAGGATCTATAGATTAAGAAAAACAACGTTACCACTCACTCTAACTAAGGAATTAAAGAGAAAGACTAAAAAGTACCAATCATATATCATTACGTCCACTAAAGACACATAACCAAAACATAGGACGTTGAAACAATTTAGGTGACTAATCGAGATCATTAAAAGACTATGATTGAAATCCCAAAAAATACATGTCATAGTACAGTAGACGTTTGTCACTTTCGAAATGAAGAAAAGACTAGACCTAAGAAAAATAAAGAAAAAGACGAGACTAACGACATGGATCCTAAGGTCTCGATACAACTTATTAGCACCACTTTCACCTGTGGGAACAGAACAAGGACTAGAATCCCCCTTGCGAAAGTCAAAAAATGGTAACTCTTATTACAAACGAGATCCGAATATTATATACCGGAAATGATACAACTCCATCGAAGGAAGATACGGGTGAAAGACTTCTCAAAATTAGTATTTACATACGACTTAAAACAGTTTCCGAAAAAGACGTAGATGACTCTACTAGTATACCAAAGATAGAAAGTTAAACAATTATACAACATAGTGTAACTAACTAAACACATATAACTTCTTAGAAACGTAAGGACCTCATTTGGGTTGAACGAGTACCACACACTCCAAAAACTACACAACAACTTAAGACAAATGATTTTAAAACAACTCTTAAAAACGTAGGTACAAGTAGTCACTATAACCGGACATCAAAAGAAAAAAACACAACAGTAACAGACCAAAACTATAGTCCCACTACCACCGGAGTATCCTACTCAAACCTTCACAAAGAAGGAGACATTAAAAAACTCAAAATCTTCCTATCCGTAATCGAGAAGAGATTTACAAACTGTCTTAAGAGGACACTTCGGTAAACCAGGCCTCGAAAACAAAAAAACCCTCTAAAAACCAGTGTCGAAGGTAAAGTCACGAACATTAACCGAACAAGTACTAAAGATAAAGAAAGACCAAGTCAGAACCTTCTACCTTGAAAAGATTCTTAGACCGGTAAAGAAGGTCCAATAGGTAAAATAACAGTCTATCAACAAGTGTTATCAGAGGATATTGGGAAACATAGAGACGTGACAGACAACACTGGAGAGGAAAAGGTAAGGATTAAAACAACTAAACTAAGAAGAGAGAAAACAAGAACTACTCAGATCGATTTCCAAACAGCTAAAACAAATAGAAGAGTTTCTTGGACGAAAATCAAAATAAGTAGTAACAATAACAAAGAAAGTAAAGAAAAAGTAAATAAAGACGAGTCTAGAAATACTAAAGAAAGGAAGATGATTAAAACCCCCAAAAAAACAAGAAGAAAAAGGTCAACAAAATCCACACTTTAATCCGACAGGTACACTACAAAAAGAACAAAGAAATCCATCCTAACATAAGGATATTCGAAGGGAGAATCCTGACGAAAACGACGTAGGGTACCCGAAACTCAACAGTACAAAAGTAACAGTAAACAAAGATCTTTTAAAAGAATAAAGGGAAAACTAAAGAAGTCATTGGACAACCAATAAATCTTTGTACAACAAATTAGAGGTACACAAAGACAAGTGATATCAAAAAGAATATTAATTATAGATCAGAGAATCGCGACACCAGTCTCTTCTACGAACTATGTTAAAGTTAAAAGATTTCAAATGACTCCAAACTAAACACTGAGTTCTACACCAGATAGGATCTCTACAAGGCACACGTGAACTCTTCTTCCACATAAGAAGAAACCTTCCTTACAGGACTTCTGTTGTTCTACGTAGAGTAGATTCAACGTAGCAAATTCGGAACACAGAGGAATAATTAAAGGACAACACTACCAGACAGGGGACCACACTCACCCCGCAACTTCAGAGGACGATAATAACACAATGACAGATAAAGAGGAAAATTCAGACAATCACACGCAGAATACATGACTCCCCGAGGACACAACTTACGTAAGTCAAGTCAAGTCAGCGAGTCAGCACAGGTTGAGAAACGTTGGGGTACTTAGTGTCGTGCGGTCCGGAGGGACAGGTAGTGGTTGAGGGCCTCAAGTGAGTTTGAGTACAGGTAGCTCAGTCACTACGGTAGGTCGGTAGAGTAGGAGAGCAGGGGAAGAAGAGGACGGGGGTCAGGGAGTGTCGTAGTCCCGGAAAAGGTCACTCAGTTGAGAAGTGTACTCCATCGGTCTCATAACCTCAAAGTCGAAATCGTAGTCAGGAAGGTTACTTGTGGGTCCTGACGGTAGGAACGTATCTATAAATGTCAACAATACAGAAGGAGAACCTAACTAAGGAACTAGTAAAACGTCACAGGAAGGAATAGAGAACATTAAAAGAAGTAAAGTCCCAGATAAAACAGACTATACTTCTAACGATGAAGGCGAAAGAAAACGAAGGGTAAACGAACCTTATATAAAAAGGTACGAGAGTGAAAGTCAGATATACACAGAAATCTAAACTTCACCCAAAGAACATCTGTCGTATATATACCCAGAACAAAAACATAGGTAAGTCGGTCGTATACAGAAAACCAACCTCGTAAATTAGATAAATGTAAATTTTATAATAACTATATATACAAGGATAACTATACATACAAGGATAACGGTAAAAGAACCCGAAGGGACCACCGAGTCTCCAATTTCACAGACGGAAGTTACACTCTCTGGACCCAAGCTAGGGACCCAGTCCTTCTAAGGGACCTCTTCCTTTACCATTGGGTGAGGTCATAAGAACGGACCTTTTAGGGTACCTGCCTCTTCGGACCATCCGATGTCAGATACCCCAGTGTTTCTCAACCTGTGTTGACACACTGAAGTGAAAAAGTAACGGTAAAAGAATTAACAAACCCCAACTAAAACATCTAGAAAAAAGAAGAGAACATAAAGAACTGACATATTCAGGTAAATTGTAAACAACATTTCGAACAAACCACCATGACTTAAGAGAATTGAAAACGAACGGACTTTTCGAAAAATAAACAGGTAGTCAAAACTTACTCTAGGAACAACCCATGACATTGGAACTAACATCTAAAAAGGGAAAGTCACGAAATTTATATAGGGCGGTAAGGGAAGACCGGACGTCTCAAAGACGACTTTCTAGTCGATAAATTCGTATACCCCAAAGGGAAAATACAATGAACAACGAAGAGGGAACGACGAAAATTATAAGAAAGAAACACAAATCAAAGACAATCCAACTAATCATACACAGAGCCGCACAAGGTGGAACCCAAATAGGACATACCCTCAGAAACACGAAGAACCTGAACTAACTGATAAAGGAAAAGGTACAACTCCTTTAAAAGTTGATATTAGAGAAGTTTTTAAAAGGGTACGGGAAAGAAAAAGAGAAGAAGAGGACCCTGGGGATATTAAGCTTACAACCACAAAAAATATAACAGGGTCTCCAGAGACTCTGATGGGAGTCAAGAAAAGTAAGAAAAATGAAATAAGACGAGAAGTCTTCGATAAAGGTGGTAAAATAAAAGGTCGAGTGACTAAACAAGAAGACGAAGTCTATAAGACGATAACTAAGGAAGATCTCATAAAAATTACAGTTATTAACACAACAAACAGAGATATACAAATAAAAAATCAAGAAGATGCAGAAACAATTAACTAAGAACGTAATAGAGGAAAAACAAAAGTTCCAAAAACTAGTAGAAATAATAGTAATAAGACTTAAGAAAAAGTCCATCACACGGATAGAGGAGAAGTAAATAAACCTGAAGACACAAAGATCCAACAAGGAAGTAAACCATCATAAAGAGACGGAAAAGTACTAAAGAAAAAGATTGAATAACACAAACTCCGAAGTTCCAACTTAAGAAAGAAGGAAAACCAAAGACCGGATTCCAACCACGTCACCAAACACATTTGAAGTATATCCCACTCTAAACATGACTCAAAAACAAACAAACAAAAAGGAGACTACCCGTTCCGACTCACTCCATCATTAGGTCAGACGACTACTAAACCAAACATAAAAACAAAAGAAACAACAAATCTACTTCACAGGACGTGTTCCATGACCACGACCACCAGTCCACTACGACCCAGAACATAAGTCCACCAAAGGAAACACACTCAAGAGTGATGAACTATGAGGGATCCCAATCAAGAAACCATCAGATCCCAGAACCTCAGTCACGAGGGTGAGGTTTCAAGTCCCGAGTTAAAGACCAGTCCTTACTTCTAAAGTGTTCACCAAACAATACCGAAATTCACTCTAATTTTGTTTACAGTTTTCTGTTCTTTGGTTTCTACTTGGGGTCTGTTTACCGTCAATGTTTTAGACCGTTTATTATTAATTTTATTACCTTATATATGTATACGTATATAGGGGTACGACAATTCAGTGAAGTCAGTACAGGCTGAGACACACTGGGGTATCTGCCGTCGGGTGGTCCGAATGGGGGCAGGGACCCTAAGAGGTCCGTTCTTGTGACCTCACCTAACGGTAAAGGAAGAGGTTACGTACTTTCACTTTTAACTTTCACTTCAGCGAATCAGCACAAGCTGAGAATCACTGGGGTACCTGACGTCGGGTGGTCCGAGGAGGTAGGTGCCCTAAAAGGTCTGTTCTCATGACCTCACCCAACGGTAACGGGTCCTCGTTTCAGTTTTGTCAGGTTGTTTTTATTTCATATCATCTGACTGGACCACTCGTTTCATTTAGTTTTAATATAAATGGTCAATTCTTGTTTTGATTGATTTCGTGTTTACCCTTCTGTTCTGATTTCGTTCCACGGTTCACCCCTTATTTCGTCACTTTTATTTTGATTGTTTATACAACTCTCCTTTCGTTTCTTTCTTTTCTTTCTTTCTTATCTACACGTTTCAATTTATCTCCATCGATTTCTTCTAAATATATGTAATTTCTAATTGACGAAATTACCCCTTTTCTTGTCATCCTTCCGTTTGTCTCCTTATTTACATCTTTTTTATATTATCAAAAAATTTTTTTAATTGTAATATTTTTTCTTTTCCTTTTTTTACCTTCTTCTTTCTTTTTGTCTTTTTTTTTTCCTTTCTTTTCTCCTCTCCCACACCTCTTTTCCCTTGGGAGGATGTGACAACCACCCTTACGTTTGATCATGTCGGTGATACCTCTTGTCACACCTCTAAGGAATTTTTTAACGTTTATCTTGATGGAATACTGGGTCGTTAGGGTGACGACCCGTATGTGTGGTTCCTTTGGTCTTAACTTTCTCTGTGTACATGGGGTTACAAGTAGCGTCGTGACAAATATTATCGGTCCTGTACCTTTGTTGGATCTACAGGTAGTCGTCTACTTACCTATTCTTTCGACACCATGTATATGTGTTACCTCATAATGAGTCGGCAATTTTTCTTAAGTAAACTTAGTCAAGACTACTCTACCTACTTTGACCTCGGTTAATATGTCTCACTTCATTCGGTCTTTCTTTTTGTGGTTATGTCATATGATTGTGTATATATACCTTAAATCCTTCTACCGTTACTGCTGGGACATACGTTCTGTCCTTTTTTCTGTGTCTACACATATTGCCTGAAAACCTGAGTCTCCCTCTCCCTCTCCCACCCTACTAAACCCTCTTACCGTAAGATTGTACATATGATAGTACATTCTTAACTTAGCGGTCAGATACAGACTGCGTCCTATGTCGTACGAACCCCGACCACGTACCCCTACTGGGTCTCTCTACAATACCCCTCCCTCCACCCTCCCCCCAAGTACAAACCCTTGCGTACATTCTTAATTTCTAAAATTTTAAATTTTTTATTTTTTGATTTTTTCTTTGGTGGAGTAATTATTCTTTACGATTATGAAGTGGACTTTAGATGGACCCTTATTGTTCGTACATAGTGTACCTGGTTCTTAGTTCTTTTGCTTCTTCGGTTTACTTATACGGAAAAGGAGGGAGTGAATGACGAATTCGACACATATGGACACCACCTAAGTACAACTACATACCGTTTTGGTTATGTTATAACGTTTCATTAATTGGAGGTTAATTTTATTTATTTAAATATAATTTTTTTCTTATAATCATTTTTTTTTTTTCTTTACTTTTGAGGTGTCTCGACATTTTCAGGTTGAATCTACGTCTCCAAATATCGTTGTCGTTTTTGACACTCACTTATATGTGTATATGTATGTGTGGGTATTCGTTTTAGATTTGTCGGGTTGTATTTATTGCATTTATCTAGTTGTACCACTTGTTTCTTTTGGTTTTTAATATAGATGGTCTTGTTTTGATTGATTTCGTGTTTGACTTTTTGTTTTGATCTCGTTCCACGGTTGACCCCTTATTTCGCTACTTTTATTTTGATTGTATACAGCTCTCTTTTCGTTTCTTTCTTTTCTTTCTTATCTATACGTTTCAATCTCCATCTATTTCTCCTCACAGAGTAACCTTACTGACTACAAGTTCGACTTTGAGGTTACGAAACCGGTGGACTACACTTCTTGACTGAGTAAACGAGGCGCAAAGGGTTTGAGGTCGAGGGTCGGGGACGCGGAGGGTCCCCTGGGAGTAGGCACGGACCCCACACATACCGACACCGTTCCTGACAGACTAAGAGTAAGACAAAGCCGACGGTGTCTAGTCGACAAAGTAAGAGTCGGAATTTACAGAGAGGAGACTGAGTCTGTCAACGGGACTATACCCCTAGTCTGGGGACGAAGTCAAGGGGGTCGACGACTCCCGTCCAGATCAGGACTATTGTGAGGACAAAAGGGGGATCAAGGAAACAGGATGGTTCAAAACGCACCAAGAGACACAAGAAAGGGAGACCAGTCCTTGAGGACAGGCGAGAGTCGACCACGAGACGCACGTGAAGACTTCCACGTCAGGACTACATAGTAGACACCGCTCTGTACGTAGGTACAGGTGGATGAGGAGACGGTAGAACAAGAGGAGGACGACAAAACGAAACTGAATTTAATAGACTGAACCCTTGAAGGGACCACCAAGTCGTCAATTCTGACGTAAAGGTTACCTCCCTGATTCAAAGTTGGAGACCAATCTCTTGATTCTGAGGTACACGTCTCATCGTACCGGTTTTTTCTCTAATTTAATAGACTGATCCAACAGATACATTACTAGTTCGATCAGTTTCCGAAGGGACTACCGAGTCAACCATTTCTTAGGTGGACGTTACGTCCTCTGGGACGAAGTCAAGGACTCAACCCTTCTAGGATAGGCTCTTCCCTATCCGATGGGTCAGGTCATTAGAACCCGAAGAGAACACCGAGTCGACTACTTTTTAGGTGGGGATCACGCCCTCTGGACCCAAACTAGGGACCCGACCCTGCTAGGGGACCTCTTCCCTTTCCGATGGGTGAGGTCATAAGACCGGACCTCTTAAGGATCCAACAGATATATTACTAGTTCGATTAGTTTATCAATAGATACATAAAAGTATACTAATATCACTCGGTTAGAGTCTAACATTTTCCTTTACCCCGAAAAAAAGACTAATCGACTCTCAAAATTTTAATAAAATTTTTATATCCGCAAAAAGAATATCAAAGGAAACAACACGTCTTCGAAAATTCAAATTAATCCAGGGTAAACAAATAAAAACCAAAATAAAGGATATAAGACCCTCCACCCGGTATCTCCTAGGACGACACTAAATACAACCTCTGACAAAACGGTTACAAGAGGAGATCCTCAAAATATCAAAGACCAGAATGCAAATCTAGAAATTAGGTAAAACTCAAATAAAAACACAAACCATGATCTTTCACAAGATCAACTTCATTCGGTCTTTCTTTTTGTGGTTATGTCATATGATTGTGTATATATACCTTAAATCTTTCTACCATTGCTATTGGGACATACGCTCTGTCGTTTTCTCTCCGTCTACATGTCTTGTCTGAAAACCTGAGACACCCTCTCCCTCTCCCGCCCTACTAAACCCTCTTACCGTGACTTTGTACATATTATAGTATATTCTTTACTTAGTGGTCAGATCCAAGCTACGTCCTATAACCTACGAACCCCGACCACGTAACCTTATTGGGTCTCCCTACCATACCCCTCCCTCCACCCTCCCCCCAAGTCCTCACCCTTGAATACATGTGGGCACCGCCTAAGTACAACTACATACCGTTTTGGTTATGTCATAACATTTCATTTTTTTTTTTTTTTTTCGGTTCACGTTTTTATTTATTTATTTTATTTTTATATCCGTAAAAAGTAAATCAAATAAAATGAACATAGTTGACCCTATAAGACCCTATGAAAGTTTAGAAATAAGGTCCGTCGGACGATCCCAGTGTTTTCGTGTTTCCATCAGACTTATTAAGTCGAGACAGGTTTACGCACTAATCGGGTCTCCGAAGAGTCCGTCTATTGTTCTACGGTTTGAAATTTTAATCTTTAAGGAGTCCGACTCTTTTTATTCGAACTGTCAACTAAAACATTCGTTATGACCAAGTATAGTAAACCATGAAAAAATAAGGTGTTTATTACAACGGGTGGACGGGACAACTTGAAGATATTTGTTTATGAACAGTCCTGAAGGGGTCACTAGGTTATCAATTCTTAGACACGAGGGTTACGTCCCCCGTACCCAAGTTAGGGACCAACCTCTTACTTCTAGAGTGTACGGTATACCACACTAGTTTAAAAAAAAATTTAATTTATGAAGAGTACACTCGTTTCCAGGGCTCCCGACGGTCCCCACTCGTAGGGTTCTTCGTTTCAACCACACAGAGAGCCTCTGACAGGTAGTAAAGTAAAGAAACCAAAACCCTCAGACACCAAGGTGAGGCAAGACATGGTAAAGAATGGCTGAATAATTCGTGTATATCTAGTTGCCTGGAGAGAGATCCAAGGTGACCCAATCCTCTTGTACTTTTTTGTGGGTGTCTCAAGGCAGAGAACTTCACAATTAAATAAATTAAATCTAGTTCAACTTGGTTGTGCAGTGGTGAACTTTCCTTTAAGAAAATATTTCCGGTCATACAACTAATATCTTACACAACATATCAATGAAAGTTGTAATCGGACTATTTCTACCATGAGGTGACTTAATTATTGACATCCTGCAAATGGTCACCTTTACCGGGTACGTTTCATTTCTTAGGTGGACGGTTACGTTCTTTGTGCCCAAACTAGGGACCCAGTCCTTCTAGGGGACCTCCTCCTTTACCGTTGGGTAAGGTCATAAGAACGGACCCTTTAAGGTGCCTGTCTCCTCGGACCACCCGATCTCAGCCTGTGGTGACTCGTATGTATGTGTGTTTACTTACTGTAACAACGTCTAAACCTGAACTCGGTGAAGTACATTTTACACTCCGTGTTGTTTCTTCACCTTCATTCCGAGGATAATAGAATCACTCCTCGTTCCAGACGTACCTATTACTTAGGTCAGAAAGATCCACACGAACGTCGATACTTCCACGTTATCATACTACTACCCAGAGATGACCACGCATCAGGGTTGGTTCCCTGTTAAGAAAGGGTTTCAACGTATGTCTTGTTGGTGGAATAATTAAAGGGAAAGGATTGTAGAGGAGTTAAAGAAATTCCACTTATCATAATGATAGTTTAGATCTTTCCATTAAGTTTATCGGAAAGTTATACACAGGTCAATGTTACGAGACTTTAAAAAGGACCACGTTAATTTATATTGACATATATAAAATCGGTTTGTAATAACCTCAAAAGGAAAGGCAAAGGTATCGTCAGTCACACAAGTACAATACCTTGTCTTCCCTTTTTTTACGAATAAAGGTATAAATAAAACACACAGTGAAGCGGGGGTTCACTAACTAGTAAATTTCGTTCAATAACCCGTACGAAGGGCTTTCGACATTTAAACAAGAGAAAAGAGAGGTTACGACTGAAAGTCATATCGTTATATATGTCGTTACAATTTTTGTTTCAGTTTTGTTCATTTCGAATGTTAAAAATTTGCGTTGAAATAACTGTATTTTAAGTATACGGTTACCTTGTATCGGTGAATTGAACACATTACGTTACCAAAATTATATAAGTGTCTTGATACGTTTTAAGGGATTATTAAAATCTTATATAATTTTCTTTATAGGGGTACTCTTCAGTGGGAGGTCAGAGGAAAAGGGGCGGGCTCGAGAGATGAAAGACAGACATATGTAAACCGATAAATTGTATAAAGAATATTTACCTAAGGATATACTAGAAAAACCTGACAAAAGAAAAGGAATCGTATTATCGAAGTAGGTACGACATCGTACACGACGACGACGACGATTCAGAGAAGTCAGCACAGGCTGAGACACGCTGGGGTATCTACCGTCGGGTGGTCCGAGGGGGCAGGGACCCTAAGAGGTCCGTTCTTGTGACCTCACCCAACGGTAAAGGAAGAGGTTACGTACTTTCACTTTTCACTTTCACTTCAGCGAGTCAGCACAGGCTGAGAAGAGCTGGGGTACCTGACGTCGGGTGGTCCGAGGAGGTAGGTACCCTAAAGGGTCCGTTCTCGTGACCTCACCCGACGGTAACGGAAGAGGCGACATCGTACATAAGTATGACTTAGAGAAAAATACCGACCTCTCATAAGACAACATACCTATATCGTACAAAATAAGTAGGAAAGTAGTCAATCCCTATAAACCCAACGAAAGTGAATATCCGGTTAAACGTATGATAACGATACCGATAAACACATATTCACAAAAATATCTGTACATAAAAGTCTAAAGAATTTAAATATGGATCCTTAACGGCTTAACATACGATTTAGTATACTTAAGGAACGACCAAGTCACCATTTCTTGTGAGGACGGTTACGTCGTCTGCACTCAAGATAGGGACCCATCCCTTCTAGAGGACTTCTTCCTTTACCGTTGGGTGGTATCATAAGAACGGACCCTTTAGGGTACCTGTCACCTCGGACCGACCAATATCAGGAACCCCAGTGTTTCTTAGTCTGTATTGAATAGTTGATTTGTTGTTGTAACCATTGAGACACACACTACAAAACTCCTTGACGGTTTGTCAAAAGGTTTCACTGATCTACGAGAGTGTCGTTTCCCAAAGTCAGAAAGGTTTAGAAACGGTTGTAAACAATAACACTCAGAAAAATTGACGTTGACAGGATCACCTACACTTCACCCTAGAGTAACGCCAAAACTAAACGTAAGGGGATTACTTATCAGTTCCGATACCAAAAAGGTCACCAGTACATACCTACACTCTCAACCTGACACTTCTTTCGACTCGTGGTTTCTTAACTACGAAAACTTCACACCACAACCTCTTCTGAGAACTCTCAGGGAACCTGACGTTCCTCTAGGTTGGTCAGGTAGGATTCCCTCTAGTCGGGACCCACAAGAAGCCTTCCTTACTACGACTTCGACTTTGAGGTCATTAAACCGGTGGAGTACGCTTGTCAACTGAGTAACCTTTTCTGAGACTACGACCCTCCCTAACCCCCGTCCTCCTCTTCCCCTGCTGTCTCCTACTCTACCGACCTACCGTAGTGACCGAGCTACCTGCACTCAGACTCACTTGAGGCCCTCAACCACTACCTGTCCCTCCAGACCGCACGACGCTAAGTACCCCAGTGTTTCTCAGCCTGTGTTGACTCGTTGACTTGACTTACTTATCATTACGACTCGTAGAAATTGTATGAACCTGATAACATATAGAAGAGATTTCTTGACTGAAACGTCTCGGAAACAGGTAAAAAATCTAACCCCAGAAAAATGACGGTTTAACAGACTAAAGAAATTGTGTGTATACTAAACATTTACAAAGTTTTATAAAAGACATGAAGATACCCAACAGAAAAGTGAAAAAATTACTAAATGAACCTTCTTTTTTACAAAAATTAAAATTATTTTAAGTTATATAGTAACAAAGAGAAACTGTGAAAACAAAAACCATAGTCTAGATTTTTTTTTAACGGATTGAGTCTCATTATTCTAAATAAGGATACAAAAGAAGACTCAAAATATCAAAAATCGATATGTAAATCCAGATTATGAATATGACCATATTCTTTTCTTAAGTTGAACTAAGAAAATGTACACCTTTAGGATATCAGAGTCCTGGTAAAGATTTCTCTAATAAGAAAGGGGTTTATTTAACAGAACCATGGCAACAGTTTTTAGTTAATTTGTATTTATATTTCCGAATAAAGACTTAAAAGTTAGACAAGGTGACTGGATATACAGATAGGAATAGACCATGGTGGGACTGAATTAATAACATTGAAACTTCATTCAAAAATTTTACCCTTCTCACTCGGTAGATAGAAAAAAAAAAAAAGAAAAAGTTCCAACAAAACCGATACGACCCAGGAAACTTAAAAGTGTACTTAGGATTGTAGTCGAACCAGTGAAGACGCTCTTCCAGTCCACCCTTAGACGTCTAGTTAAACCCCTTATAATGGTATAAATGATATTGTACAGAAAATACCTACTTACGTTATCGAAAAGAAAATAAATGTAGAAAAATTAAAGAAAAGTTGTCACAGTACATCCAAAGTTCCATGTGTAAAATACATACAGTCCGACCTGACTTCGGACATGAACCCCTTTTTTTTGTTTGGGACCCTACCTTTCTTGAAAACGTCGTTTCTAAGTCGTCGTTGGACTATCGACTTTTGACGTGTCATCCAGACCACTACCCGACGACAACTATTTCGTTCCAGTTCCCGACCCTATAATTCCTACACCGAAGGATCACTCGTCCCCATTGATCCCATCGTTCACATTTTCACTCCTATGACTCTCGAGAGGACTGTAGGAGTGATACAGGACCGGGGGAACTAGGATGACTGGACCCGTACAAAATTGTTACCTATATTCTTTACGTGGTCCCTTGGGATTCTTGTATACAACTACAAGAAGCTGTAGTTCGTATAGGAATTGGGAAACGTCGTTTGTGAACAGGGGTGGTTCAGGTGTACAGACTCACAGACGACTGGGTGGGCGATTACCCCCAGAACCAGAGAGCATCTACCGGTGGACGTTTAAGAAGTCCCAAGGACGCACATAAGATAGACTGTCGAGACACGTCCATTACCTACTCATGTCGTGGTTGAAAAAGTTTTCCGTTTTATGCGTCCCTATTCTGTCGGGGTCTTTTCAGTAAAGGGGACCTTTCTCGAGTTCCTCTGACCTCTCTGACGGACACCACTACTTGACTAGATATTAACACTCTTCGACCATAACAAGGACTTTCGCCGTCACCCGAAGTCCGTGCTCTCTCGAGTCCTCTGCTAGAGAGACTTTTTCTACTTCGTGTCTACTACCAAAATAAAACAGACTTGGTTTGTCCTTTGGTGGAGGGTTTGGGAAAGTTAGTGAGACGGTACAGTAATAAGGGGAGGAAATTGTGACGAGTAGTAGGGACTGTCACTCTCCTTCTGGAGGTCCTACCGTAAATAAAGTCCCTTCACCTACATAGTCGAGGAACACACTGGAGCCTCCCCTTTATAAACGTTCGACTCTTCACAGGTGTCTTCGGTAGGGAGAACCATCGACACAAACCCTCATTTCGACTGTACAACAACGACCCTAAGCTAAAGAAAAACCTTTATCTTCAAACCCTCTTTTACGGTCAAAGAAAGGTGGAACGGAACAGGCGAGGAGTGGTAGGGGTAGAGGTAAGTTCAAGACAGACCAGAGTCCTATCTGTAACGACAGATCTTAATCGTTTCTGTCTTTGTCCTGACCCATAAGTAGAGACCTTGAAGTGACCATAGACTTGAAATCCATCGGGGGGTACAGGACTGTAGTCCGGTGGGACGAGAGTAGGACGGGGACGGAACCTGGTCGACCACAACTCTTGGGGGACCCTTTCGAGACGAAGATGTGGGGGGTCACTCGTCCACTAGATAATCCGTTTGGGAAGAAAACCAAAGAGAAATGTGAGGATAAAAGATAACTAAAAAATGTTACGTTTCAGTCCGTGTGGGGTGTGACTTATACTTCTGAGATTGTGACAGGTGGAAACGTCAAGGTGTCAGGAGAGACGTTTTTCTCCGTCGTACAGATTCCCCACAAAGTTTAGTTCTCAAACGTGATCTAATCGTGAAAGTTCTTCTACTTCACGCGGAGAACAAGAGTTTCTTCTCCACTCCTTCGTTTAACGTTTATCTACTTTACTATCCTTTATGTCTACTGGGAACTTTTTACACCCAAACACACCCAGGTGAATGTATAAAAAAAAAGTTATCGTTTATGAGGTCACGTGGTACTAGACTTTCAACAATTTTGGCCCCTACATCTTGACACCCTTGTTCCTGACGTATCTACCTCCCGTCTGACACGTAAAAGGTGACCCACCTCCCCCCCACGGGGACTAGGGGTACAATAAGTTCCCAGTCGACATGGAATACTCCAGGATCCCCGGTATCTGTGAGTTTATTCACCTCCGAGAAAAATGTATCCGTGGTACTTATACACTCACACACATACGCACATCAACAAGTCAGTGGGGCAACACAGACTGAAACACTGGGGCACCTGACGTCTACGGTCCGGAGAGACAGGGAGTGATAGAGTGTTTCAAACATTTCAAGTACAGGTAACGTAGTCACTACGGTAGGTCGGTAGAGAGTGTGGGAGAAGAGGAAGTCGTTAGAAGAGGAAGAGAAAGGGTCGTAGTCCCTGAAAAGGTTACTCAGTCGACAAACGTAGTCTACTGGTTTTATGACTTCAAAATCGCAGTCGGGAAGGTTACTCATAAGTCCCAACTAAAGGGAACTCTAATGGACCGAACTAGAGGAACGACAGGTTCCCTGAGAGTACTCAGAAGAGGTCGTGGTGTCAAGTTTCCGTAGTCACGAAGTCGCGAGACGGAAGAAATGTCAGGTCGAAAGTGTCGGTGTGCACTGGTGGCCCTTCTGGTATCGGAACTGATATGTCTCGAAACGACCGTCTTATTACAGAGACGAAAAGTTGGGTGACAGATCCAAACAGAAGCGAAAGGACGGTTCTTCGTTTGTAGACTAGAGTACCGACGCCAGTGGTAGGCGTCACTAAAGTCTCGGGTCCTTCTCCTTTAGACAGTGATGAAGGTGAAAGGGGGAGATAGACAGTACTCACCCCGACCTACGGTACTAGTATCAAAAAAATTATAAATCAAATTTCGGTCGAGAAAATGAGAAGAGGAAGTGGGAGTAGTTCTCCGAGAAAACAAGTAGAAGCAAAAGACGGTAATCTCACCATAGTAGGTGTATAGACTCCAACAACTACAAAGAGGGTGGATAGAACTAAGGTCGAACATTGAGTAGGTCGGGTCGTAAAGAGTACTAGACGAGTCGTATATCTAATCTGTCACTGTCGTCTGTCAGGACTGCATGGGAAAAGAGTTATAAATAAGGTATGTCACAAGATTGACAACGAGAATTGGGTGTATGTCCAAAGAGTCCTCTGTCCATTCTATCAGACCATAAGGGTAGAGAAATTCTCGAAAGGTACCAAATAATACGAGGTGTGTCAGTTTTGAAATCTCTATGGATCCCTTGTAAAGAACGTTTCTACCGGTGTATTTCCTGTCTTTACCATACCTGGATTGTCTTCGTCTGCTATAATTCTTCTCCACCGTTCTTATGTGTCTTCTTGACATGCTTTCTAGAATTACTGGGTCCATTGGTGTTTCCACACTAGTGTGTGCATCTCAGTCTGTAGGACCTCACACTTCATTTCACCCGGAATCCTTCGTAATGATGCTTGTTTCGATCACTTCCAGTACCTTAAGATCAACTCGATAAAGTTTAGGATTTTCTACTACGACACTTTCACGACGTGAGTTATACGGTCGTTTAAACCTTTTGAGTCGTCACCGGTGTCCTGACCTTTTCCAGTCAAAAGTAAGGTTAGGGTTTCTTTCCGTTACGGTCTCTTACAAATTTGATGGTGTGTTAACGTGAGTAGAGTGTACGATCGTTTCATTACGAAGTTTAAGAGGTTCACTCCGAAGTTCTCATACACTTGGTTTTTGAAGGTATACAAGTTCGACCTAAATCTTTTCCGTCTCCTTGGTCTCTAGTCTAACGGTTGTAGGTAACCTAGTGTCTCTTTCATTCCCATAAGGTCTTTTCGTAGATGAAGACGAAACAACTGATACGGTTTCAGAAACTGACACACCTATTGTTGTTTGACACCTTTTAAGACTTTCTCTACCCTTATGGTCTGGTGGAATGGGCGGAGGACGTTTTGGATATACGTCCAGTCCTTCGTTACCAATCTTAACCTGTACCTTGTTGTCTTGACCAAGGTTTAACCCTTTCCTCATACAGTTCCGACATATAACAGTGGGACGAATATATTCAATTGAATATACGTCTCATGTAGTACGTTTTACGACCCGACCTTCTTCGTATTCGACCTTAGTTCTAACGGCCCTCTTTATAGTTATTGGAGTCATACGTCTATTGTGATGGGATTTCCGTCTTTCACTTCTTGATTTCTCGGAGAACTACTTTCACTCTCCTCTCACTTTTTCGACCGAATTTTGAGTTGTAAGTGTTTTGTTTCTAGTACCCTAGGCCAAGGTAGTGAAGTGACGTTTATCTACCCCTTTGTTACCTTTATCACTGTCTGAAATAAAAGAACTCGAGGTTTTAGTGACGTCTAACACTACCGTCGGTAATTTAATTTTCTACGAACGAGGAACCTTATTTTCGATACTGGTTGGATCTGTCGTATAATATTTCGTCTCTGCAAGGAAACGGTTGTTTCCAGACAGATCAGTTTCGAAACCAAAAAGGCCATCAGTACATACCTACACTCTTAACCTGATATTTCTTTCGACTCGTGACTTCTTAACTACGAAAATTTGACACCACAACCTCTTCTGAAGACTCTCGGGGAATCTGACGTTCCTCTAGGTTGGTCAGGTACGATTTCCTTTAGTCACGACTTATAAGTAATCTTCCTGATTACGACTTCGACTTCGAAGTCATGAAACCGGTGGACTACGTTTCTTGACTAAGTAACCTTTTCTGGAACTACGACCCTTTTTAACTTCCACCCTTCTCTTCCCCTGCTGTCCCTTACTCTACCAACCTACCGTAGTCGCTGAACTACTTGTACTCAGACTCGTTCGAAGTCCTCAACCACTACCTGTCCCCTCCGACCGCACGACATCAGGTACCCTATAGTTTCTCAACCTGTACTGACTCGTTCACTTGTTGTCGTTGTGTCAGTTTCCGAAACTGTATCAGTTACTTTGTCTCCGTCTACAAAAAGATCTTAAGGGATCGATAGAGATACTAGGTCACTTACAACCGTTAAACTA
The DNA here is from genome assembly GCA_006410555.1 of Capra ibex. Taxonomy (NCBI): domain Eukaryota; kingdom Metazoa; phylum Chordata; class Mammalia; order Artiodactyla; family Bovidae; genus Capra; species Capra ibex. Next base: position 8,999,611 of record SJYO01045292.1, on the reverse strand, counting down.
TAGACCAAGGAGAAGGAAAAGATTCAGATCGACCCTGTAGACCTTCAAGAACCAAGCGTATTACGATTTCGGATCGTACGTTCAAAAATTCGTACTGGAATGATCGTACCCTCTACTCACGTTAACAGGCTACCAATCGTGTAAGAAATCATGTGGGGAAGAACGCTTAACCCTACGTCTAACTGGAAAAGGTCAGGACACCGGTGACGACCCAGAAGGTCTAAACGACTTTATGACTTACGTCGTAGAACTACCGTGGTAGGAAATCCCAAAACTTATTAAGATGACCTTAAGAGAACGTAAGGGATCGAAATAATTGTCGTCACGAAGGATTCAGGGTGAACTTAAACGAAAGGTCTTACAGACCGAGACCCACCGACTAGTGTGGTAGTATCATTAGAGAAAGTAAACCTAGAAAAAACATGTTAAAAAGGTACATAACAAAGGTAAAGTAGAACTAGAGAAGCCACAGATGGTACATATATGCATACATACACACACACATACATACATATTAAGCAAATAGGTCTGTGGACGTGTATATATATGTGTCTCTCTCTAGTGAATTCTAACTTCGTAGGATACTACATCCATTATAAATAAAGATGAAATGTCTACTTGTCAAGTTTGATGAACGGGTTCCTGTGGGGTCTGACTCTTAGGTTGAGTCTACCGGGCCCAAGTTACAAAAGTGGACGAGTCATAGTCAGAGGAAAGAAGGTCCCGAAGGAAAAAAGTCTTTGTCGGATGGGGGTACGACACATCAGAAGACCCCTGACAGTCAGTTCCCCAGTACGGGACGAGACGGGTTTTCGTTCATCCACTAGCTCCAGTGAGATAGGATCCTCAGTCTTAAGACTTTTCTTGTCGTGTCACTACCAGCCCCGGTCAAGTGGGGCACTAACAACGTGTTCTTTGCCAGAGTAGACAAGGACGTCAGGCGTGAGGGTTCCGGTGAGACGCGGTCGGGAACGACTCCCGACGAGGAAATCCGACGGGGAGACTCGACGCTCGAAGGGAAGACGTGTCCCTCCACCCACGCCCCCTCACGGTAGTCTAGGGGAGAGGACCCGGTGTCCCCACGACCGGGACGACCGAGGGTCGGTTCCGGGAGGGTCACGAACGGGAGTCGGTGTGTCTTAGAGCAGGTCCCGTGTCGGACGTCCCCATGTTTCTGGACCGGGAGAACCGAGTCGGACCTAATGGTCGTTCCCGTAGAGTCCAGGTCTCGAGGGGGAGCCCAGTCGACTCGGAAGGCGACGCCAGTGTCCAGTCGACGAAGAGGGACGGCGGAAGCGAGGGAGCGTCCGCACCGAGGGCGCCGGCGAGCGTCACAGGGACGACAGTCTCAGGTCTCTTGCGCCGGGCTCTGACGTCGCGACTCATTCGACGACGTCGGACGACGGTCTCTGGGGACTGACTCAGTCGGTCCGGATACATGGAGGCACACCCAGAGGATCTCGACAGGAGTGTTTCGTGGTGTCTGATCCACTGAGGTTGTCGTCTGTCATTAAAGAGTGTAAAGACCTCCGACTTTCAGACTCCACAGTTGTCCCAGCCAAAGAAGATCCGGAGAGAGACCGAACATCTGCCGGCAGAAAGGGAAACAGAAGTACACCTGAAGGGCGACACAAGCAGACTCAGGACCAAAGGAAAAAAAATTATTTTTATGGCCAATATATCCTGGTCCCGGATGTGTATACTGGAGTAATATTGAGTTAAAGGAGAGAGTTCCAGGCGAGAGGTTTATGTCAATGTAAAACTCCATGATCCCGAAGTTGTATACTTAAACTCCATCTGTGAACAGTCACATCTTTTTGGAGATATCGGACTTAAGGAAGGGGTAGTTGTGAACAGTCAGATCTTTTTGGAGAAATCGGACTTAAGGAAAGGGTGAGATGACAAATCGTTATGGACTAAACCTTAGATCAGACACTCGTCTACTCAGACCTACGAATTGAGAGAACCACGAATTGAGAAGAGTGACGTTTGACCTATGTCGACGTTACACACTGAGATTTTCTGTCACTTATTATAGTGACTGTCATGTCCTCGATTGTTTATCTTTCCTGTTAATTCTGCGTAGGTAAAATTCACTTATTCTTGACAACAGAAGAAAACTCTACATCGGTTCGACAGTTTAGTCACCTCCTTCCACTGACCCAGTCCCACAGTCCCATTGGTCGTCAGTACATTTTGATTTAGTTCAACCTCGAAGAAACATTAATAATAATCATACTTTTTCTTATAGAATCCTGAAAAAAAAATTACTGAAACCATACCTTTCGTGGAAGGATTCTGACAGGGTTCTAGATTTTCGTAAAAATTTCTCCCTAGTTAAATCGGTGTAATTTTTTTTAATGGTAGGTGTAGGACTCACTACACGTCGATTAATTCTGACCTTTCTTTCCCTCTTCGGTACTTTGGTGTGACTCCTTGTGCGGCTTTTAGCGGGGAAGAGGGAGTCTGAGGAGTGAGATACTCGGGTTTCGGGGACTATCGTGTTTGACACAAGAACGAAGGACCCCCACAGACGTCTGGGTGACGGGTGGACACCGCAGCGATTGGGTAAGACAGTAGTCGGCCAGGTTCACTAGTACCGAACCAGACACCTTTGACTGATATGGAAAGGTAAACGACGTTCTAATTTCCGGAAAACCGACGACGTACACAATAAACACCGACGACGGGGTCGAGGTCGGTTCCAACATCCTATACTTCACAGTCTGACCTTACTCCTATACCTTAAGCTAGGGAGACTGATTAGTGGCTTATCGTTGGTTGAGACGATTTGAGAGGAACACTTTGTTCCTTTATTTCCGAAGGTAGGGAATTTTTTTCAGTACCTTTATTTTTGTTATTTATTTTAGTTTTGATACTTTTTTATAAATAGTGTACATGATGACTTTTACAAATAAAGGGGTTGAATACTTCTTAAAGATGTCCCGTTGTTCCTTTACTAGGTCACTTGTTTGCCCGTTTACTGCCTTTGGTAAGTCTCAATTCCTTTATGATAATTATCTTTACTATGTAAACTTTTTCATGAGTCGAATTGATTTTTATTCTCTTTCAGGATAATTCAGTTCAATTCTGATAACCCCCATGACATAAAATCGATAGTGTAACCATTTCTATTTCTAGTTTTTTATTTTTGACACTCGTGAGACCCTTAACAAGTCCTACACCCTCGTAATAGTGTTTTACAACCATGTCCATACGTAATAAGGGAACAGTCACCCACCGCTGACCATTATAGGTACTTTCATTTTTACGTGTGTGGTACCCTGGATCTTTAAGATGTCTAGAAGGGTGTATCACACTTTATCTTCCAAACGTTTCCATATATGAAGTCGTCATATACATTCTCAATTACTTGGTCGTTGTTAAGCCCCTGTTTTTGCCTAACAACTTGGAGTCATAAGTAAGAAGAGAGGAAGAAAGAATTATCTTGGGGGTTAAAAGGTGACTGAGGGACCTAGCACTACTGGAAAGGGTAGAAGGGAAGGTCGATCCACATCGAAGCACTGATCAAAACCTTTTACTCTATATTGACTTTCCTAAAACACTCGACCCTACGTAGGAAGAACCATCCCTCGTACAAACGGAAGTCCGACCTAACGTATATGCTTCCAACCTCGAGTCCGTCGGTGGAAATTTGTACTCTTTAGGTGTACGATTCTTGTCTCCTTGTTCTTCTACTCTCCTGCAAGTCAGAGACTCTGTGATCGATGGTTGTGGTCGGGATTCGGTGGATTGAGACGAGTAGAAAGAGTATGTATGTGAAGGTAGAATAAATTCGGTGATTCAGTAATAAAATCCATACAAATTTTTCTGAAACGACTTTATTTGGTACACATGTATATGTTGTAACTCGTAATTTGTTGAAAAAATTTCTTACTCCGTTTAGATAACTCCAAATGTGTCATGATGTACGTCCATACGACGCTACTTTAGAAAATGTTCTACATGTAAAATACACCTTTTTTCCGTGTATTTCTGTCTTATTTTTAGAGATCTAATACACAACAACTAAACATCTGCTGAAGAAAAACCTTCCCGTACTCTGTGACCATTGTCATCAATTGAGACTCGTTCCCTTGATCCCTTTATCCTTTGTCTCTGAAGATCTAGATACGGGGACCCATGGAAATTCTAATACCCAAGGGTCCACCGCGATCACCATTTCTTGGGCGGGTGTTACGTCCTCTATATTCTCTGTGTCCAAGCTAGGGACCAAGAAGGGTCCTGTACCGTTGGGTGAAGTCATAAGAACCGACCTCTTAAGGTACCTCTCTCCTCGGACCCTCCGATACTAGGTATCCTAGTGTCTCAGACTGTGCTGACTTCAATGAATCGCCCGTGAGTACATGGAAAACCTAAATAAGAAACACATACATATAGAATAATAAATGTCATTCATTATATTAAATCTTTTTTACTGTCCTACGTCGACTCCTACAGATCGCACAAGAAGACAAATCCCTACTCCGTCTCTATACCCTTAACGACCCCGTCCCCCACTCCTCCCTGTATACATTGTGTATCCTCCACTGGGCATACAGTGTCCGATTTCCGACTGTCGTGTCACAATCTTGGTCGTCTGTCCCACCTACCGATAGTCGTCTCTCTACGTCTCTTTTCGGTGTCCTCCCTCCTTAAATACATTGGTCAGACTCTCCTGGTCCAAGACTGATGTACTCAAAAGACGGGTTCTGTCTTTTTAGTCGGAGTCAATGAAGATCTTTTATTGTGTTATACTAGACACGTATAACTTCCGTCTCGGTCTTTCACTAACTTAAGAGATCCCTGGGGGAATCGTACTGTCGAACAAACGACATTACTTCGTACAAAAAGGAAGGAGGTAGAATCTCACAAAAACTATCTATATATATAAAAAAGGACCACTTAGAATGTTAAAAAAAATTAACCTCCTATTAACGAAACACAACCAAAGACGGTATGTCGTTGCTCTTAATCGGTATATGTATAGGGGAGAGAGAACTCGGAGAGAGGGTGGGGGGACGACGACGACGATGACGACGACGATTCAATGAAGTCAGTACAGGGTGAGACACGCTGGGGTATCTGCCGTCGGGTGGTCCGAGGGGGTAGGGACCCTAAGAGGTCCGTTCTTGTGACCTCACCCAACGGTAAAGGAAGAGGTTACGTACTTTCACTTTTCACTTTCCCTTCAGATGGTCCCTTCAGATGGGGTATCTGCCGTCGGATGGTCCGAGGAGGTAGGTACCCTAAAAGGTCCGTTCTCATGACCTCGCCCCACGGTAACGGAAGAGGATTAATTCATGATGAATCCTTATTTTTTCCTTGATAACTATGTGAGTTGAAGTACCTACCGAGAGTCTACATAATACGAGTCACTTTCTTCAGACTGTATGACATACCAGGTAAATATTCTGTAAGATCTTTTCTATTTGGTATTCCTGTCTTATGTCTAATCACCAACGGTCCCCAACCTCTTCCTCCCTCCCTAAATGATGTTACTACATCTCCCCTTAAAAAAAAGTCTCTACCCAGACTCACTACCCTGTCAAGATATAGAACTAAAATAACCATCGGTGTGTTGATATCCAGAAACAATTCTGAGTATCTTGACTGATGTTTTTTCCCTTTTATAACGACATAATTTTACCATGGAGTAATTTAGACTAAAAGTTTATGTTTCGGACATCGAACTACCTGAATGACACTACTACCTACACAAGACTTAGAGAGTACTCCCAATGTACTCACATATACGTACTTTGTTAAGTCATTCAACATGTCAATCATAGACATATGAAACACGTAGGGTGACTTATCTAAGATATAGAATAAAATCTTTTTTACTTCTTCTAGTTTCACCGTATCAACAATTTTATGTTTTAAGTTGGCTCATTTAATCTTTCTAGAATAACCGAAATAAGTTGTCAAGCACTGAACCCCTTGTAAGGAAGAATCGCCTTTCTTCTCTCGAAGCCTCTAGACATGCTTCACCTTCTGAACACATCCGTCCTCCCCTCACACTACTCCTCCAATAAGACCGTTTCTCGACTGACACCGCTCCAGCAGATTAAAATCCCCTACAACCCAAATAGTTCGTCTAATGGAGCGATCACGACTGTCATTAAGATCTTTAACCAAATTCTAAGGTAAGCCCACACTTCTCACCCGACCTTGATATTAATCAAATCAGTGATCCAACACATATGAAACGTCAGGATACCTGACATCGGACGGTCCGAGTAGACAGACACCCTAAAGGGTCTGTTTTTATGACCTCATCCAACGGTAAAGGAAGAGGTCCTCTAGAAGGACTGGGTTCCTAACTTGGATAAAGAGGTAAGTGTTCACCTAAAGAATTGACGACTCGGTGGTCCCTTTGACAATATTCCATCCATAATTTAGGACCAAACCGGAAGGGTCCATCGAGTCTACCATTTCTTAGACGGACGTTACGTCCTGTGGGCCCAAGTTGGGGACCCAACCTTTCTAGGGGACCTCTTCCTTTACTGTTTGGGAAGGTCATAAGAACGGACCTCTTAGGGTACCTGTCTCTTCGGACCATCCGATGTCAGGTACCCCACCGTTTCTCAACCTGTGTTGATTCACTGATTGCCACTAGTCAACCACTGTACTCCGAATCGTATTCACCGAGGTAAACCCCGGATAACAGAGAGAGAGAGAAAATTGTATCAATCCTCTCCTTCTCTCTTCCTCTCTCCTCCCCTTAATTTGCTCAGAAATGGTGGGACTACCCCAACTATATTCTGGGGTTTGTACTACAAACTATTACTGTCCATCCTTCCAACACCTGGGTCCTGTCTACAGTTGTTACAGTGGGAAACATAGTTACGTACAAACACGAAAAAGAGGAAAATAAATCAAGACGAAGACTGTCGACGAAAAGGTAAAGATCGTAAAAGAGATCGTAAAATCTTCCCGATTTTTTTTTCTTTAGGGTCGAGACTCCTGTGTCTGTAAACTTAAGTCTCAGGTCAAAGGTATGGATCTTCGATATACGGAAGTCTTTTAAGAGGTACAAAAAAGTAGTCCGTCCAAAAAGAGGTACTCCGTGTATACATATATCTTCAGGATCATTAAGTCCCTAGAAGGACTTGTAATACTGAGAAAGTTATTGTTTAAACTTCGGAGGATAAAACTTGATTGTGAAGAAAATCCCAAACTTTCTAAAGGTGTCGTCATTGTCTTCAGGTGCCGGAGGAATACTTCAGTAGACGTGTCCCGGTTAAGCTACCATTGTCAAGACTATTAGAAAGGGACCTCCCGTCACCCCGTCTCAGGGTAAATGTATAAAACACGTCTTGTCTTCGACGACGTCGAGGATTTGTCGGGTAGAGACAAGGATGTTTGTGTTTACAAGTTGACACGGCAGGGGTGACTGACAACTAATCTCAGTGTCCACTCGGATCACCACATGAGAATTGGGTCTACGGTTCTTATGTAGGTACCGGAGACTCCAGTCTCTCTTTCCTTTGAATTTGTGTCAGAACCTACATAATCTTATATCTCCAAACCCACCACCACCCCCTCGCAGAGTCCACCGGGTCACCATTTATTAGACGAACGGTTACGTCCTCTCCGTCCAAGATAGGGACCGAGTCCTTCTAGGGGACGTCCCCCCTTACCGTTGGGCGAGGTCGTAAGAACGGACCTTTTAGGGTGCCTGTCTCCTCGGACCGCCCGATGTCAGGTACCCCAGCGTTTCTTAGTCTGTACTGACTCGTGGGTGCTCCTACAAAGACGAACAAACATAAAATATAAGACCTATCCGTCTATCAAATAAAAGTTCATTAAACAATAGTCTCGAAAAGCCTAGGTCACAGAGACCCGCGACTAGTGACACTTTGAAGTTGGACGACGGTAGTTCGGAACCTGAGTCGGGTCTCGACGCCTTACGGTACAACCGACGTAGTGGCAGACAGTGATCGGAACCCCGACGAAGCGATACTGACCGGCGAGGCGGAAGGAAGGAAGACAACCGAAACTTTACGAAGGAAGAAAGCCTGGTCACTACGTCATTTCGTTCAATGAACCTCGACACGGAAGTCGTTAAGCTCCAAAGTCGACAGTATCTACCCATGTGCCCCGTTTCCAAATTAGTCCACTTAGGTTACTTGTTTGACAAATCAAAGATCCGATCACAAAGTACCATCGTATAAACAGAGGTATACATTTCTCTCACGTTTAATGATGGGGTAGTAGAAGATATGACATAACTTATTGGTTACATTAACAGTAGTGACGAAGACCTTTCACGACTACCGGATAAAACATGCGGAAACACAATTAGTTACAATTAATACTTCGTTCGTGTCCCCAATTGCTTAATATTACCCGAATTAATTCGAACTGTCTTTGTTTACCGTATTGGAAATACAATACTGGACCAATCTCCTTGTCTTTTCCTGTTTTTTACCCAGTTTCTTAGTAGTGTATCTTTAAGTATAAATATATGACCGGTAGATGTCTTTATCTTGTCATATTACTCAAATAACCAAAACGGTTCACAGTTACAATTGTAAACGGTTGCACCGTAGTCGTCCTTCCGTCTGTCGATGACTCCGGACGAGCAATGGGAAGTCCCCAAATATGAGCCTGACTCTCTCTCTGTGTCTTTTGGGTCAAACTTTGAAAAGGTCACTCATTGCTCACTCACCACGACTAGCACAATATCCCGTAAACCTTCTCCCTCGTTGACGGTCCTTGACCACGTCACCCCTTCTGAGTCAAGTCAAGTCAGCGAGTCAGCACAGGCTGAGACGCTGGGGTACTTAGCGTCTTGTGGTCCGGAGGGACAGGTAGTGATTGAGGGTCTCAAGTGAGTCTGAGTGTAGGTAGCTCAGTCACTACGGTAGGTCGGTAGAGTAGGAGCCAGCAGAGGAAGAGGAGGACGGGGGTTAGGGAGGGTCGTAGTCTCAGAAAAGGTCACTCAGTTGAGAAGCGTACTCCACCGGTCTCATGACCTCGAAGTAGAAATCGTAGTAAGGACGGTTTCTTTAGGGTCCCGACTAGAGGAAGTCTTACCTGACCAACCTAGAGGAACGTCAGGTTCCCTGAGAGTTCTCAGAAGAGGTTATGGTGTCAAGTTTTCGTAGTTAAGAAGGTGTGAGTCGGAAGAAGTGTCAGGTTGAGAGTGTAGGTATGTACTGGTGACCTTTTTGGTAGCGGAACTGATCTGTCTGGAGTCAGTCGTTTCATTACAGAGACGAAAAGTTGTACGATAGATCCAACCAGTATTGAAAAGAAGGTTCCTCGTTCGTAGAAAATTAAAGTACCGACGTCAGTGGTAGACGTCACTAAAACCTCGGGGGGTTTTATTTCAGACTGTGACAAAGATGACAAAGGGGTAGATAAAGGGTACTTCACTACCCTGGTCTACGGTACTAGAAGTAAAAGACTTACAACTCGAAATTCGGTTGAAAAAGTGAGAGGTGAGAGTGAAAGTAGTGCTCCGAAAAATCAAGGAGAAGTGAAAGACGGTCTTCTCACCACAGTAGACGTATAGACTCCAATAATTATAAATAGGACCGTTAGAACTAAGGTCGAACACGAAGAAGGTCGGGTCGCAAAGAGTACTACATGAGACGTATCTTCAATTTATTCGTCCCACTGTTATATGTCTGAACTGCATGAGGAAAAGGATAAACCTTGGTCAGACAACAAGGTATAGGTCAAGATTGACTTCGAAGAACTGGACGTATATCCAAAGAGTTCTCCGTCCAGTCCACCAGACCATAAGGGTAGAGAAAGTCTTAAAAGGTGTCAAATAACACTATGTGACAGTTTCCGAAACCGTATCAGTTATTTCGTCTTTAGCTACATAAAGACCTTGAGAGAACGAAAAAGGTACTAGGTCTCCTACAACCGTTAAACTAGAGACCAAGGAGACGGAAAAGATTTTGGTCGAACTTGTAGACCTTAAAGTGCCCCCTTCTGATCCCTGGTATTTTAAGTTTCCCTCTCGACCTCGGTCTTCTCCTCTCCTCTGTCGTAAGGACGACCCGTGTGTCCTATACCGCGTTTATCTGTCACACAAGTCTCTCGTAGGCAAGATACTTAACCGAAGTAACTATTCAAGTGACTCGCCCCCACTCGTCACCCCTTTCCCCACAGACACCAATACAAAGGACAAAGTCGGAACCAGAAGAGTGTACATTATATGTTTTACTGGGATTTGTGAAAGTCGAAGTTTGTCATTGAGGTCTCTGGGGACTAATCCCAGGGTCGAGTCTCCAAACAAACAAAAAAATACAACGAGTATAAAGATATACTAATTGTTCCTATAATTGTTCCTGAAATTGTACCTGTAGTGGTCTACCAGTTATGGCTTTACTCTAACAAATATAAGAAACGTCGGTTTCTACCTTTTCGAGATATGTCAGTCGTTTTTGTTCTACCCTCAACTGACACCGAGTCTAGTACTTGAGGAATAACGGTTTAAGTCTGAATTTAACTACTTTCATCCCTTTTGGTGATCTGGTAAGTCCATACTGGATTTAGTTTAGGGAATTGCTAATATGTCACCTTTACTGTTTATCTAAATTCCCTAATCTAGACTATTTGTCTCACGGACTTCTTGATACCTGTCTTCAAACACTGTAACATGTCCCCCGTCACTAGTTCTGGTAGGGGTTCAATTTCTTTACGTTTTTCCGTTTTTCTAACAAACTCCTCCGGAATGTTTATCGACTCTTTCCTTTCTTCACTTTCGGTTTCTTGTTTTCCTTTCTATATGGGTAAACTTACGTCTCAAGGTTTCTTATCGTTCCTCTCTATTCTTTCGGAAGGAGTCACTAGGTACGTTTCTTTATCTCCTTTTGTTGTTTTACCCTTTCAGATCTCTGGAGAAGTTCTTTTAATCTCTATAGTTCCTTTATTAAGTACGTTTCTACCCGCGTTATTTCCTGTCTTTACCATACGTGGATTGGGACGAATAAATTGAAAATACGGTTCATGTAGTACTCTTTGCGACCTGACCTTCTTTGTGTTCGACCTTAGTTCTAACGGCCCTCTTTATAGTTATTGGAGTTATACGTCTACTGTGGTGAGAATACCGTCTTTCACTTCTCCTTGATTTTTCGAATAACTACTTTCACTTTCACCTCTCACTTTTTCAACCGAAGTTCGAGTTGTAAGTCTTTTACTTCTAGTACCGTAGACCAGGGTAGTGAAGTACCCTTTATCTACCCCTTTGTCACAGTCTGAAATAAAAAACCCCGAGGTTTTAGTGACGTCTACCACTGACGTTGGTACTTTAATTTTCTACGAATGAGGAACCTTCTTTTCAATACTGGTTGGATCTATCGTATAACTTTTCGTCTCTGTAATGAAACGACTGACTCCAGACAGATCAGTTCCGCTACCAAAAAGGTCACCAGTATATACCTACACTCACAACCTGACACTTCTTTCGACTCACGGTTTCTTAACTACGAAAACTTGACACCATAACCTCTTCTGAGAACTCTCAGGGAACCTGACTTCCTCTAGGTTGGTCAGGTAGGATTTCCTCTAGTCAGGACCCACAAGTAACCTTCCTGACTACGATTTCAGGACTTTGAGGTCATGAAACCGGTGGAGTACGTTTCTCAACTGAGTAACCTTTTCTGAGACTACGACCCTCCCTAACTCCCGTCCTCCTCTTCCCCTGCTGTCTCCTACTTTACCGACCTTCCGTAGTGGTTGAGCTACCTGTACTCAAACTCACTTGAGACCCTCAACCACTACCTGTCCCTCCGGACCGTACGACGCTAAGTATCCCAGCGTTTCTGACCCTACGCTCACTTGACTTGACTTGTCTTCGTCCTCTATAATTCTTCTCCAGCGTTCTTATGTGTCTTCTTGATATGGTTTGGGTCTATTAGTGTTTCCACACTCGTGGTTGGATCTCGGTCTGTAGGACCTTACACTTCAGTTCACCAGGAATCCTTCGTAGTGATGTTTGTTTCGATCACCTCCACTACTTTAAGGTCGACTCGATAAAGTTTAGGATTTTCTACTACGACACCTTCACACCGGTCGTTTAAACCTTTTGAGTCGTCACCGGTATCCCGACTTTTTCCAGACAAAAGTAAGGTCAGGGTTTCTTTCCTTTACGGTTTCTTACAAGTTTGATGGTGTGTTAACGTGAGTAGAGTGTGCGATCATTTCTTTACGAGTTTTAAGAGGTTCGGTCCGAAGTTCTCATGTAGCACTTGACACTTAAAGGTTTACAAGTTCGACCTAAATCTTTTACGTCTCCTTGGTCTCTAGTTTAACGGGTGTAGAAAGCTTAGTAGCTTTTTCGTTCTCTCAAGGTCTTTTTATAGATGAAGACGAAATAACTGATGCGGTTTCGGAAACTGACACACCCGGTGTTGTTTGAGACCTTTTAAGAATTTCTCTACCCGAATGGTCTGGTGGACTGGACGGAGAACTCTTTAGATATACGTCCAGTCCTTCGTTGCCAATCTTGGTCTGTACCTCGTTGTCTGACCAAGGTTTATCCCTTTCCTTATACAGTTCGGACACATAAAGGTGTGACGAATAAATTGGATGTACGTACTCTTTACGACCTGACCTACTTCGTGTTTAACCTTAGTTCTAACGGTCCTCTTTATAGTTATTGGAGTCTATACCTCTACTGTGGTGGGAATACCGTCTTTCACTTCTTCTTAATTTTTCGGAGAACTACTTTCACTCTCTTCTCTCACTTTTTCAACCGAATTTTGAGTTGTAAGTCTTTTACTTCTAGTACCGCAGGCCAGGGTGGTGAAATACTGTTCGTCTACCCCTTTGTCACCTTTGTCACTATCTGAAATCAAAATCCCCGAGGTTTTAGTGACGTCTACCACTGACGTCGGTACTTTAATTTTCTACGAACGAGGAACCTTCTTTTCAACACTAGTTGGATCTGTCGTATAATTTTTCGTCTCTGTAATGAAACAGTTGTTTACAGGCAGATCAGTTTCGATACCGAAAAGGTCTTCAGTGTATACCTACACTGTCGACCTGACACTTCTTTCGACTCGAGGCTTCTTAACTACGAAAACTTGACACCACAACCTCTTCTGAGAACTCTCAAGGAACCTGACGTTCCTCTAGGTTGGAGAGGTAAGATTTCCTTTAGTCTTATCAGTAACCTTCCTGACTACAACTTTGACTTTGAGGTTATGAAACCGGTGGACTAAGCTTCTTGACTGAGTGACCTTTTCTGGGACTACGACCCTTTCTAACTTGTGTCCTCCTCTTCCCCTGCTGTCTTCTACTCTACCAACCTACCGTAGTGGTTACGTTACCTGTACTCAAACTCATTTAAGACCCTCAACCGCTACCTGTCCGTCCGGACCACACGGACCACCTGACGTCGTTTCTCAGCCTGACCTGACTCCCTGACTTGACTTGACTTGACTCGTTACGAGGACTGAATAGGGTAAATAGGTTTTGGAAAGAGTAATCTATTCTATCCTACATACACCTCCGTTCGTTATTGTGTGTCTAGGGGATTCAGTTTCGACACCAAAAAGGTTATCAGTACATACCTACACTCGCAACTTGGTATTACTACCGACTCACGACTTCTTAATTTTCAGGGAACCTGACGTTTCTCTAGTTTGGTTAGTTAGGATTTCCTTTAGTTGGGACTTATAAGAAACTTTCCTGACTTCGACTTCGAGGTTATGTAACCGGTGGAGTACACTTCTCGACTCAGTAACCTTTTCTGGGACTACGACCCTTTTTGACTCCCGTCCTCCTCTTCCTTCGTTGTCTCCTACTCTACCAACCTACCGTAGTGACTGAGTTACCTATACTCAAACTCGTCTCAGACCCTCTAACACTTCCTGTCCCTTCGGACAACCCGATGTTAGGTACCTCAGTGTCTCAGTCTGTACTGAATCACTGGCTTATTGTGGTGGGATTTGGTTTACCGAATTTACTGGTGGTGACCAAATAACAAGTACTCAGGACAGTCCCACCCTTTTTTTCTCGAAGGAAATGGAAGAACTCGACTAATGGACCCACACGTTTCATTTGACCGTTTTGTCAAATTGTCTTGTTTCACAAGAAAAGTGGTAGATCAGAGTTAATTTCAATTCCAAGCCAATACAATTTCTATTCCGATCTAATTACAATCCAATTCTAATCGAGACCAATCTGACTCTTCTTTCCAAATCAAAAATAGACGTACCTTCCGTAGTGACTTTTCTTCACTTTTTTGGGTTTCGTTAATCCGTAACCTTAAATAATAAAATTGTTTTCCGTTATGTAACACCCCTTCACTGATGTTTTTCCTTTTCCGAAGAGTAGAGGATCACCGACATTCTTGACCTACCAACATTTAGTACCCTTTCATTCATACACCCCCTTTGTTTACCCTCTAGTTTCAACCAAATCATTCCAAACAACGAAAAGATGAGATCATTCTTCCGTACAAGAAAACCATACCCCCTCCCTTCCTCCTGGTCGAAGTGGTTCCCTTTATAGACAGGACGAAAAACCTTCTACCCCCTCCTGTTTCTCAAGAAGGACACAACCGAATAAAAATTAACGGAAGTCTAAATTCTATTAAGAATACGGTATCAACGTATAAAACCGTAGGACTAGGGGCAGGTAGATGTCCAGCCGAACGACCAAGACCACCAGACCTGTCCGAGACAGTAAGACCCGACGAGAGCATGTAGTGACTGGTCGAGTGTTTCATCGACCCCGACCGACGACGTTCCCCAGGGTGAGGGTGCAGACCCCGAACCGACCGACAACTACCACCGTGACCCAAACTCGCCAGTACGGTAGTAAGTCGTCCGATCGGACTCGAACGAACGAAGGGCACTGACACCATCCCAGGGACCTCATTCTCACTTCGTGTCCTCTGGAAAGGTTCGAATCCGACGTTCCAATTAAGACGACGTAAGTCACCCGGTTTCGTTCATTGGTCCGGGCGGTACGTTTGTCCCCCTCTTTGTCTGAGGAAAGGGACAAACTCACGACGTTTCACTGTGATGGTCATGTCCCAACACCCGGCGCCCCTCACACTCTTTCAGAGTGACGGAAATAGAAAAATTATAAATAATAAACCGACACCGACCAGAAGTGACGTCGTGTCCTCTCGAGTAGCGGTCCGCACCCCAGAACCAAACCGGACCCCCTGGAACTCAACACCGTACACCCTAGGTCAAGGGCAGATCTCTATGGAGGGACGTAACCCTCATACCTTAGAATTGGTGACCTGGTGGTCCCTGTACGGGACATAGTGATAGAAATTTGGAGATTGTGATACGGGATCCATTCTCCGAAAGGAAGGAGTGATAAAGACCCCGTCTTTCTTTCCTTCCTTCTTTTCAACGAGTCAGTACAGGTTGAGAAACACTGGGGCACCTGATGTGTCAGGCACCTTAAGAGGTCCGGTCTTAGGACCTCATCCATCGGAAAGGGAAGAGGTCTCCTAGAAGGGTTGGGTCCCTGACTTGATTCCAGAGGACGTAACGTCCGTCTAAGAAATAGTCGACTCGGTGGTCCCTTCGGGTAAAGACCCCGTCCTGGGAAGGAAAGGACAGAGACTTATAAACAAGTTCCATAAAGGAGATGGAGTCTCCAGTAGAGGAGTAGGTAAAACTCCGAGTTTACGACAGACAGGACGGTCTGAACAGAGACGTTGGTTAAGTAGGTACTTTGAAAAGAAGTGGGTAGGTTGAGTTACACCAAAGAGTGAGACTTCTTCAACTTTACGAGGGTCTGAGATGTTTCAGGTAGCTAAGACTTGAGAAAAACTGTTGTCCAGATCAATATGTGTTAACTTTTGTTAGAAAAAAGATAGAATCACATATTTTTACTGACACTAAATCCCACTATCGAAGATAATTTAACTTAGAGACACTAAAGAAGTAAGGGAAGACGTCTTTTGACGGTAAGTCTCGATGGACGGATATCGAACGGTTGTTTTAATAATACATACTGAAAGTTCTAATAGAAATGACAATGACACCACGAGTCCGAAGTGAAAGTCCAGGGGTTCATGTAAAAGAGTTTACTACCAACGAAAATTACAAATCATAAAATCCTCTAAGATTTAAGTGAAATTTTAAAACACTGAATCTTGTACTTTTAGAAGGTACAAACCTAAACTATAGATACTAAAGACAGAGATTATACTAATACATAAACAAACTCTTGGACTTCTTATGAATGAAATCAGAAAAACCGAGTGACGTATGGAGGATTTAGGTTGAATTCAGGGTACTACCTGTGGGTGTACTTCTATAATTCACACGACACACTGTATTACGAACTTCAGTCATGACGTTTGTCTTTTTGTCTACCCAAAGACTCTACAGTCAACATAAGATACAAGGTTAACTTCACACGGGCAGACGACAAACAGTTCCAAAACTTTTTCAGTGTGACCACTCTCTCATTTAGTTGAAACAAGGAATCTCTGATCTCCTTTTTATACATTGACATGTATATCGTCTATTCTCACATCAAAAAAAAAAAAAGACTATTGCCACAAAGTTCTACTAAGTTTATAAAACGTCACCTCATTTGTAAAGTTACGTTAGAGTGAAACTTTACTTCTGCGATTCAGAGTCCCTCAAATGTACTCAGTGTTGATAAACCGTCATGACTCTGACACTGTGTAATCTCCCTGTTCATTAGGTATGTGTGTGTGTGCACCGAAATTCCCACTACCCAGTTATAAGGTAAGAAGAAACTATCATAAACCCCAAAAGAACAAAATGTTAAAATAGATAAATAAAAACCGACACGACCCGGAAACAACGAAACGGGTCCGAAAGAGATCAACACCACGGGTCCGAACAGTAACGTCACCGAACACCTCGTGTCGAGATCCCGCACGTCCGAAGTCATCAACGACGTGCACCCGAGTTGTCAACGTCAAGGGCAAGAGATCTCGTGTCCGGGTTATCAGCCCCACGTACCCGAATCACCGAGACACTGTGTACCTGAGAAGGGAGTGGTCCCTAACTTGGTCACAGAGGACATAATCGTCCCCGAAGAAAATGGTAACTCGGTGGTCCCTTCGGGGGTAAGGCCAAAATTGTATCCGGAGTCTTTGAAAAGAAGAGAGGTAGTGGTAAGTTAAAAAAAAAAAAACCTTTGATCTTAACGGGAAGTGAGTAGGTTTACTTTACTTAAAGGTTTAACATCCAAGAATTTACGAAAACACGAGACCTGGGAAAACAGACCACTTTACAGTAAAAGTCTTATTGGAAAAATTTACGTATTTTATGTGCCCTACCTTTCCTTTTAGTTAAAATTATTTTGTGTCACTCGTTCTATATTTTTTCTATTTAAACACTATCTGATTGTATACACCAATATAATTTATTCTACATCACAGTAAGATTACTCCTGTTATTAAAGTTACAATTGTCACTGAAAATTGTTAAACTCTTTCGACGTTGTTAATTTTAACTTGTCCTTTTAGGTATTAAAGATCTCGACAGTTTTAGAGACCATAATGATTTCACTTATATAAAATAAATCTCCGATATTGTCTATAAATGTGGGGCGGGACGGGTCGGGGCGGTTGGGAGGGTGGGGGGTTAGGTTCAAGTCCCTGGAAGACCATCTAAACATTAAAACCACCGAGAGTACTCATGGACGAGGACCACCCACTGCGGGAGGTGTGCCTACGACCTGAACGACGGAAACTGGTTAAGCCCTTTAGCCGTTTGACTGGATGTTCTCAGTGGCCCACACGGTAGGACTTTCCGAGGGAGCGGGTTGGTTCTTTGGAGCCGATTGAAAAGCTCCGATTCTTTCTCTTTCGTCGTGTCCGAAGGGTCATTAGGGTTAACTCGGGTTGGAGGTCGGGGCCCGGGGTATTTAATCCGGTCCACTCTGGTCGACGTGGGTGTCAAACGACCTTTTCGTCGTAGAGTCCAAAGTGTGGTCTCGACAGGTTAGTCTTAGACGGTCGAGTGTTCAAAGGGGTCCACTGAACATATTCGCCGGAACAAACGTTTCATAAGGTCTTTGCACGACAAATGAAAACTGTTCATCTCGGCGGAGGAATAGAACAGCAAGCAGAAGGGAAAGTCTCTGAAGAAAGTGAGACTCAATTCTTTACAAGAGGTCGGTTCAGAGACAGGGTAGGACGGGTCGGACTCAGCTTCTGAATGTCGGAGTGTAGGTTTTCGAGGTCCTCACGACCCACTGCCGTTTCACAGACGCCCCGACGAAGCCAGACAAAGCAGTTTACCGTTTCAGTGCTTCCCTATCTCCCGAATCTCCGTTCTCGTCCCACAACCTTTACTTACTTACTTGTTTTGGAAGGCTTCTCGGTTGGTCACTTCGGGATCTGTGTCTTTTGTCGAAAATTAGGACTTGAGGACGTTCGAACACATTAAACAACAGAAATTCTTAACCCGACCGAAACAGCCGAGATCCGGTGAGCGCACAAGACACGTGACTTCGTGGACTGGAATCTCACCAGCAATCGTCCGCGGCGCCGCCGAGTGCGTTTACAACCCGGCGCGGGGGGCCCTTCCGCCGGGCGCGCGTCAAACAGGGGCGCGTCGAGGGTATATTCCGCCCGAGGCGGGGACGGGCCCGTAGGGGGCGCAGCGCGATTGAAGAAGCGCAACAGAAATGGGGTGGGTGGCGATGGCGCGTACGGGCCGGGCGAGGCCCGAGACCGCGCGGATCAAAGGGGCGGAGAACTACCAGCTTCGGCGTGGGGCGAGACGCGAGGGGTTCCCTTTTTCGGTACCCAAAGGCCCGAGATCCTTGAGCGTCCCACGACTAAGGGCCGGTCGCAGTCCCGAAATCCCCTTGACTACGCTGCTAAGGAACAAATTCACCCAGTGCACAAACGTCCGTAGTTGAGTTTCGCACTTGGTTGTTGGTCAAAAAGGACTAAACATCTATTTCGTTCTCGGAATGTCCGCGGGTCATTACGTCTGACCCGGTAGGTTTCGATTGCGACCTCGGCTTCGACTTTGGGTCCTTGGGTCGGAGATGAAGAACGCCGGGGGTAGTATCGACCCGAACACCTCCTCGTCACGGGGGGAGGGGTCGAGAGTCCCACGGGACTCCCACACTTTGTGGCCGTTCCTCCACTACTCCCGTCTCGTAGGAAAACACCGAGGTAATCCTTGCACCCCCGTGTGACCGACAACTCATACCCGTGACGGAACACACGTAAAACGACGGACGGGGGTGGGGGAAAGTCGACACTCTGGCCTCCGTCCTTCCCACCCCAGCACCCCGACCCTACCCACCCGACTCACCGGGTCTCACCCCGTCGCCTCCTTCCGTCTTAACTACAGAACCGATTACACCGGACACCGAGTATCCACCTGGGGACCCACACACACTTGGTTACGTGGTTTCTCCCGTACGAACTCCCTGCCTGACTGACTTACTTACTTACACGTAAGAAGCCCTCTCCCCTCGTCTGCTGCCCTCGTCCCTATCCTGGAGCCTGAAGTGAAGAGGGTCTAGGATTCGGGGTCCTCCCTCAGCAAGGGTGGGGATTAAGGAACTTCTACCTTGATATTGCAAGGTAGACTCGTCTCCCGTCGGTGAGTCAGCGATTCAGTACAACCTGCGAAACTCTGGAGTACCTGACATCGGGTGGCCAAGGAGACAGGAACCTTAAGAGGTCCGTTCTTATGACCTCGCTCAACGGTAAAGAAAGAGATCTCTTAGAAGGGGTAGGTGAGTCAGTGGACTCTTCGGGTTTGACATTGTATTCACGTTTTTTTCAGGTTAATTCTAGACTAAAGTCTGTTATCTCGGTAAGAACGGCATGGGAAAATTAAAAGTAAAGAAGCATAGGGACTCAACTCCCCAGGTCTTGTCGAGTCTGTCGAAGTCTCATCGTCTCTCCTGGACTCCTCACCGGGTGATGGTTCGACACTATTAGAGACACGAGGCCAAAATTTAACCTACTCAATTGAGGAAGGACCACAGGATTTCGGCCCAGGAACCAATCCCGACTTTTTGACAAAAACCATTAAACTGGAGTCCTAACACCAGTTTAAGAACTCGACCGGGATTTAACGACGCTTGAGGAGAAGAAGACGGAGGAGGGTCAAAAAAGTTCCCTACTCCAACCCAAAGTCCGAAAGAACTTTAGCGGGGCAGGGGTCGCCGGGACTCCGAGCTTGATGGACTAAAGAACTGGAGCCTTGGCCGAGGGCCCGTGGGACCGAGGCGGGGACGCGCGGCGGGCCCGCGGCGGCTTCGCGCCTCGCGCCTAGTGCGCCCGGGCTCGGCGAGACCCGTACGAGTCTCCGCCCCGGCCTCCCGTCGGCGACGGCGCCTCAGGCCGGGCTCGCGTCCCCGCCCCCGGCCCCTTCCCCCGCCCTCGGCGCCCGTCACCGAGCCCTCAGCGCCCGACGCCGCCCACGTGCGCGCGGCCCGGCCCTACTCGCTACCGGAGCCAGTTCCACCGGCACTCCCAGGCCGGGTACTTAGCGTCCACTCATGTCCCCAACCCCGCGTCCACCGGGGGCGCGAGAAGGGGTGGGCCTCCCTCGACCACAGGTCGAGGGGAGGTCTCGGCAGGACCTGAACCCCAGGTCTCGGCCAGGGGCCGCGGGGCCCGGGCCACCACCGGAGACCCCCGGCCCCCGTTGAACTTCGAAACGAGAGCGAAAATGTGACGAGCCCTCCTGTGAACCCCCCATTTCTCAAATTCCGCGGTACCTCTTCTAAGGACAGTTGAGAAGGGCCAGGGCTCTTAAACTCCTTCAAACGAGGGAGGGGCAAATTGTTCGTAGTTCCCTAGTGAAAGGACTTCCACATTTAAGTCCTCGTACTCATGCCCCGTGGTCTCGACACTCCGTCTCAGGGAAGTTAACACGGTTGAGTCTTCAAGAGAGTGATAATAGCCACATTGAAAAATTAAAGAATTATTCTCTACTAATACTAACTAATACTAAGTGTTTTGCACTTGGAACTGAAGAAGACTAGGCATCAAAGCGACAGGAATTGAAGTCCAATTTCTCACCTACCCTTTTGAAATTCAAAACGAAGGACCCTCCTTTTTTTTAAGTTCCTGGGAATTCATGTGCACAAACTTTATACGACTACAATTATCCCTCCACCAATATTAAATTAGAACTTACAAAGATGATTCACTACGAAAAGTCTTACTAAACTGAGACGTAAGAGACTTCTTATTAGACAAGAAGGAAAAGTCACTGATATTAGTGACCGAAATCTTATCAATGAAAAATTTAACCAAATTGAAATTTCTTACTTCACCTAGATTTGCCCTATACAGGAAGGGCCAACTATCCTCGTCAAGTGTGTTCCGGTAAACAAAAATAACCGAAGAGTTCGTTCAACTTGTATGGTATACCGGAAACGATGAAAAGAACACAACTGAAACCTCCAGTAACAAACAATCAAGACTGTCGACTAACTTCGTAGTCTCCTAATATTTTAGTTCTCTAACGACCTTGGAAGACACTAAGTGGACTTAGACAAAAAGACAACCGTCTATCCTTCAGCAATAAGACTAAACATCGAAAACCTTTGGTCACGAAAACACTAAAAATTCAATAAAGATTTCGAAAAATCCCTTCTTCAAACTGAAAACCCATTCAGTCTATATATGTAAAGATACACATAAGTCAGGATGTTTTGTTTACCCGGGGTAAATCTACAAAAATTTTCTAACAAGAAATAAAACCTAAATGTACATGTTGTATACTTCCAAGAAAAGGAAGAAACTTGATTTCTTCGAAACCTCGTGTACGATGTTCTAACATAACTTATTGATCTTTCGTAAATAATTCACGGACGGTTACGACCTCTGGACACAAACTAGGGAGCTAGTCCTTCTATGGGACGTCTTCCTTTACCGTTGGGTGAGACCATAAGAACGGACCCTTTAGGGTACCTGTCCCCTCGGACCGCCCGATGTCAAGCCTGTGTTGACTCGCTGACTCGTGTTCCTTCGTCTTTAGACCGATGTCCACCCTACCCTTCCGACCTTTCTAGGTACCTCTGTCAAACAACCATCTTAACTGTCCTTAACCGTCAAGTAACCCACCCTTCCTCCCCTCTGCCCTTCTTATCAGTGATTGACTCCAAACTACGAATTCTCGCACCCTCTCCAAACCCCTTCCACACAAGAGAACCCAACCACCCAAAGTCCTCTCCGTCATTTACAGTCTATGTTCGTGTCACAGGGTGATCTTACTCACGAGGGGGTTCACAACTGCTCCAAGTGACAGACTTCACAGCCTTCCTGTAGGTAAAGAAACGACCACAACTCTTCTGACCTTCTTTTGTACTCAGAGTCCACTAGACTCCTAACCGTAAACCTTTAAAAATCGTGTACCTACTGTCAAATTCTTACAATGTCACTCTACAACTAAAGAGTCCTCCTCTTAAAAAAAAAATTTTTGTAAAACAAATAAATAAATAAACCGACACGACCCAGAATCAAAACCGTACATCCTAGAGCAAACGTCCTGGATCATAGGACTATGGGACTGGGTCTCTAGTCTGGTTCCGGGGGACGGGACCCTCGCACCTTAGGATCGGTGTCCTGGTGGTCCCTTTAAGGATCTCTGGAATAAAAAGACATGTCTCGTGTCTATATGTCATCTAATTTCTTCTTCTGACAAATGGTAGTCTTCTCCTTAGTCCGACCCGCGACCCTATACGAAGAGACATCCAAAGGTCCCTCCACTAACCGGACGTCCGTACCTCCTCTTGGTCGTGTCGCGTACCAGCACTTCCCTTCCCTCTTCCCCGAGGGCCTTCTCCGTCACCAACGACCACAGACCATAACGGTTCCCTCTTCCGTTACCGTGGGGTGAGGTCATGAGAACGGACCCTTTAGGGTACCTGCCTCCTCGGAGTATCCGGAGTATCCCAGCGATTCTCAGCCTGTGCCGACTCGCTGAAGTGAAAGTGAAAAGTGAACGTACGTAACCTCTTCCTTTACCGTTGGGTGAGGTCACAAGAACGGACCTCTTCGGGTCCCTGTCTCCTCGGACCACCCGAAGGCAGATACCCCAGCGTGTCTCAGCCTGGGCTGACTGCACTGAATCGTCGTCGTCGTCGTCCATAACGGTTCTACCACGAGACGACTACGGTCATGTAGAAACCAGAACCTCTACTCAAAACTATTGGAAGGTTTCTCGTTAAAGTTCCTCTCTTTCACAAGGCCTTCAACCGTCACTTCACCTTTCTCCATATGATCACCGGTTGGTCTTTACGAACCGAATTGAGTATTCCTTTCTCAACGTCCAATACTATAAACATTCTTTGGTAAAAAGTGGTTACTCTAACCACTTATAATCGACTTGAAGCTCACAACCACTGCCCTAGTATTTCCCAGTTGTGGAAACTTTGAAGGCACAACCCTTTAAACTGTCATCGGCGGTTCTATACTTTAAATACTTGAGAAACCAACTCTTTAAAGTAAAGATTCTAAAATAAAATATCTAACATAAGGACAGATGGTTCTACATACATATCCCTATGAAGACGTAGTAAGAAACATATTGTTGTTGTTTTTTTAGTATTTACTCGATTTACATGTCATTACCCCCTTAAAATTTTAACACCGGTTCAGTAAACCGTCTCATGTTATGAATGTTTTCTGAGAATCCTAGAAACAGAATTCTCAAGGTTCTATCTCTTAATTCATTCTTTTCGTTCTATGAGTGTCTACGTATGCGACAACATCTCAACACACTTACAATTTCTACAATTTTTACGTGTGTGTGCCGGCAGAGACCTATCTCACTAAGTGTTCTTCGGACTGTCGATTGAGGCCCCTCCTCCCGACTACTTCTCACATGATCCGGCCCTATCTTCTGCAAAGAAAGGAAAATGACAAACTCAAAAATGAAACGAGAACCATCAAAATATTAATTATTAAGTCTTGAACAAATACATTAAAATTTCTCAGTAGGTTCTTCAGTAACCGCGGTGTCTTTCCTGAAAATCGAGCAACAGGTCCTCCAAACTTCCTTGAACACTTTTGTTAAAAGGGGGTCAAACTAACTTTACACTAAGTGTATAAACACTCACAGTCTATATGTCGGATTATTGAACTGAACATATGCAACACTTTATTAATGGTGTTATTCCAATCAATTGTAGGTAGTAGAGTATAACAAGGTTTTTTTTCTTTTTTTACAAAAAAAGGGAACACTACTTTTGAGAATCCTAAATGAGAGGTTTGTCGAAAGTTTATGGAAGGTCTCCATAATTGACACCAGTAGTGCAACATGTAATATAGGGGTCCTGAATAAATAGAATATTGACATTCACACACTGAAAACTGCGGGTAGTAGGTCAGGGGGACAAGGGATAGGGAACGGAGACGACGACGACGACGACGATTCTGAGCAGTCAGCACAGGCTGGGACACGCTGGGGTCTCTACCGTCGGGTGGTCCGAGGGGTCAGGGACCCTGAAAGGTCCGTTCTTGTGACCTCACCCAACGGTAAAGGAAGAGGTTACGTACTTTCACTTTTCACTTTCACTTCAACGAGTCAACACAGGTCGAGGGTCACTGGGGTAACTGACGTCGGGTGGTCCGAGGAGACAGGTACCCTATTGGTGTTTAGCTTAAGGAAACTGGATCAACAAACAACGACAAAAAAAAACTAAGGTGTACATTCCCGGTAGAGATGTCATCGAGAGAAAGAGACTGATAAAGTGAACCGTATTACGGGAGTTCTAAGTAGATACAACAATGCCTACCATCCTAAAGGAAGAAAAAGTACCGACCCATTATAAGTGTATAAGTATAAATATACACACACAGCCAGGACAGAAGAAATAGGTAAGTAGACAACTACCTGGGAATTCAACAAGGGACAGAACCGAAAACGTTTATTCCCATGTCCGGGACTTCCGTCCGTTTGTCCTTCGTCGGTCATCCTTCCTCTCCGGACCCCACTATTCCGTCAACCCAACGTAGGACAACTTCCTACCCCATTCCCCCACTCTATGACTGAGATTCGGTCCTCGGACACACCAGTGATCAGGAGACCTCTCCGTGGGTCACGAACTAATTCCTGTTTTATACTACTCAAGGAAAAATCATTAACAGGTCCTCCTCCTTTGAAGAAGGGGAGGGAGAACGATTCAAGAACACCGACCAGATTATTACTTTAACTGTCTTCCAATTGTCCGCCTTTTCTTTGTTTGAACATTCCTTAACTGTCCAGTTTCTTGGAATCCAAAACACACGGGTTAATCACCCCTTAGATTTGTCCCAAACTCGAACCCCACCAACAAAGTAACGATTCACCGTAGACCGAGAAACACTGGGGTACCTAACATCGGGTGGTCCCGGGAAACACCTCTTAGCGTCCCTGTCCCCTCGGACCACCCGACGGTAGACACCCCAGCGTGTCTCAGCCTGTGCTAACTTCGCTGAATCGTCGTCGTCGTCGTCGTCGTCGTCCCGGGAAACAGGTACCCCAAAGGGTCCGTTCTTATGACTTCACCTAACGGTAAAGGAAGAGGCCCCCTAGAAGAACTGGGTCGGTAACTTGGGCGCGGAGGATATAACTGACTCGGGGGTCCCTTCGGGGAACCCCATCGTGTAACTTCTTCTTGTTCCAGGCCTTAGGGGCAGAAACCGTCATCACCCCCCCCAGGAAGGTGGAGGTGTCCGTCCCCCAGACGGAAAGTGCACTAACCACAGGACGAAAGTCTCTCTGTCTCTCCTTCCGGTCTCACAGGGAGTATCTAATTGGCAAAGAATTCATTGAAATTAAACTTTGTTAGTTATTCGGTACCTCCACTTAAAACCCCACCGGGTGGGACTTGGGGTCGTGATGGACACCGAAAACCAATACACCGTCTTCATCATCAAACTTTAAACTTTTTCGGTAATGTAAGGTAGTGATTGTCGGGGAGGGAAATAACTCTCAAAAGAGACCTGGTCACCACGTCTTGGAGTAAATTAGAAAGAGTATTATAATCGTCCATCTCCAACACTCATAGTACGGCAAAAGGTCTGACTCCTTCTATCAATCGAACAGGTTTTCAGTCAAAGGATCTGTCAGTGTCGATACGAAATATTGTACTTACTTTACAGTCGTCTATGAAGTAAGTATTAAAAATACCCGTTTTCGAATGATAAATACATGACAGAGACGGAAAAAGAACCACTAAAGAAGGGGACCAGAGCAAAAAAGGACCTTTGTGATCCACTAAGAAGGCCCAGTAGGTAGGACAGATCAACTAGATAACCCCAATGTAAAAGCCCCAGACTCCCGTGTGCCGGACCCAAGGTCAGAATCGACAGTAAATGGTCGACCTATGGAAACTTGTTCTCTGAATTAACAGGATTCGGGGTTAAAAATGTAGACGTTTTACCACTACTATTAATATATATGGAATATTTGAGAAAACACTCTGTTCCAGAAAAGGTGTATGAAAAATGATACTGAGTGTTATTCTTTGTGTAAATTTTACCTTCGGGACATCTATACATTTTCTAAATACTTCACAATGTACGTCAAGTGAGTATCAAAGTTAAAATAGGATAAGATAAGACAGAGTAAAATTTTAAAAGAGAATTTTAATTTTTTTTTAATTAAAGAACCGGTGTAGAACCCTGTACACCCTAGGATCCAGGGACTGGTCCCTAGTGTGGGTGTCGGGGTCGTTACCTTCGGACCTCAGAGTTGATGACCTGGTGATCCCTTTAGGGGGGTTTACAGATAAAAATCCAGATCATTTAGGTGAAATTCTAGATGACTACTCAACGTCAACCGTCACACTTCTTGTGAGTACTCCAAGTCTTCTCTATATACGTACCCCGTTTCGAGGAGTGCACCACGGACCGTATATCGTACCCGAGACACTTCTGACGACGACGACGATTCAGCGAAGTCAGTACAGACTGAGACACGCTGGGGTATCTGCCGTCGGGTGGTCCGAGGGGGCAGGGACCCTAAGAGGTCCGTTCTTGTGACCTCACCCAACGGTAAAGGAAGAGGTCACGTACTATCACTTTTCACTTTCACTTCAGTGAGTCAGCCCAGACTGAGAAACTCTGGGGTACCTGACGTCGGGTGGTCCGAGGAGGCGGGTACCCTAAAAGGTCCGTTCTCGTGACCTCACCCCACGGTACCGACGACAATAATGAGAATGAAAATCTTAAAGTGTTAACATGGAAATACGTTATTGAACACAAAATTTTTACAAGAGGGGGGTTAAAAAAAAACAACCCACGACCGGCGTCTGGTCTACAATCGAAACATTACACAAAAGAGCAGACTGTTCCGTCCAGGTAGGGTGTGGAAGAGAGGTACTGTCAAGAGTCGGAGAGAAGGGCTAATCGGAGATCTTAAACGACAGTACAGACAGGTCAATTTTCCCTTTCTTTTTTTACGGGCACCAACAGACTGACCCCAACTACAACAATCCGAGACGACTTCAGAAGGGCAACCTCCCGTCCGCACCGTCCCTTTTACCCAGACGCCTCCGGAGACGCTAGACAAAGCCGTGGTCCGAGGCCACCGGCACAGGCGACTCGGCGACGGAGCGGAACGTGGTC
Organism: Capra ibex; assembly: GCA_006410555.1. Taxonomy (NCBI): domain Eukaryota; kingdom Metazoa; phylum Chordata; class Mammalia; order Artiodactyla; family Bovidae; genus Capra; species Capra ibex. Next base: position 8,972,091 of record SJYO01045292.1, on the reverse strand, counting down.
CGTACACGAGTGAAGAAGTGGAACCCCTGAAGGAAAAGGGGAGGGTGGTTGAGTGACTGTCTCCGAAAAGTGGGGGAAAACTGTCTCCCCTTTACCTTACCGGGGGGGTCTATTAGTTCGGCCGACTCGACCGAGACGGAGGGAGGCCTCGGGAGAGGGGCCCCTGAACAGCAGGACCCGAGCGACTACTGTCTCGATAACCGGAGCCCCCTACCGACCCGACGACCGCCTCTTCAGTCCCGGTATCGGTGCGTGCGACCGTCGTTGTCTTAGGGGGACACCAACAGTCCCCTGGAGCCCCAAGACCTCCGACCTCCGTCTCCAGAGCAGCGAGGGATCCCAGGGAAGCTACTCGTCCACCTCTGAGTTGACTCGGGACTTCTGCCCCACAGTCGCTGGTGGTAAATCTCCCCCAGACACTTCACGAACTGACAACGGCAAACTTTCCGTCGTGTCAGGGAGGTAGGACGTCTACTCCTCGTTCCGAGTCTCTCGGACGGACTCCAGTGTGTCGAACCAGTACCACCTCTTACCCAAAGGGGGGTATCATGTCTTCCGAGTCTACTCCTGTCCGCCCCTACGGACCGTCTACAGTGGTTTATGTCAATGGCCTCTAGAATCTGTTTGACCTCTAAAACCACTCCTAACCAACTCTCCAACCATCCGTCCCACAAGACTCCTGTACAGAAACAAGTCGAACCCTCAACCCCGACAATATCAGGACAGAACACGACCGATCGGAGCATCGGGAACCGACGTACGTCGATGAACATAGTTGTAATTTATCCTACATTTTACGTCAAAGAACCGACGTGTTCAGTGTAAAGTTCACGAGTCATAGATGTACACCTTGTCCCGTGCAGGCAGGAGCACCTTCCAAGGCACCCCGTCCTTCCGACCCGACCCGACCCGAACTTGGGGTCAAGAGGACGAAGGAGCGAGACCCAGAGTCGCGAGATGAGTCGACAAGACACGGAGGCGAAGAAGTGGACATTCCACCTCTAACAGCGTCCTCGGGGGAGGACCCCGACTCTACCGAAAACTTACTTCATTGGCAACGATTGTCATAGTCCGGAGTCTCATTCCCGAGACATTTATAACCGACGAGAAAAATCCGCGACTCTCGACGACTACCGAAAAGTCTTCAAAGCAGGTTACCGTCACATCTCTTTGTGATGATGCTGGTCGAGGTCGGTGTCACTCGTAACCAACTGATAAAGGGTCCCCACTACGAGTCACGGAAATTCCGTGATAATAGGGTGACTGAAGCCACGGTGTAAGACCTGACGTTCCGGGGCTCCGGAGTCGAGAGACACGTCGTCCGGCTGAAAGTCCCTTGACCTCACGCTGACTCTCCCGACCCTGGGACCTACTCCGACCTCAAGACTCATTATCCTTTCCCGTACTCTAGCTTTGAATACTTGTCCTGGGACTTCTTTGAAAGTGTCATAACAAAACCAACACTTTTATGACACACGAATACTTTTTGCACACGCTTTTCACATGGGTTCTTTAGTCTAGCTTTTAACTAGCATTAAAGTACTAGGTCTCTAATAGGTTTAAACCAAGTCCATGTAAACTTAGGCCAGAAAAAATAAAAAGGGGACTAACACATCGTTGTATTACATATCGACAAAATATAGGACACAAAACGTAAACGTTCTTTGTAGAACTTCTGGTCAGTAATCCCGCATCTCCCCCCTTCTCGGTCTACTGACTCACCGAACCCCGAGACAATTCACCTCCGTCCTGAAAAGGGTTCCAATCCTACACCCGACTCGTCAAGCCTCATTTCCCAGTGGCACCACTTGACTCAACCGAATCCTACGATCACCCCCTAGGTCCGTCATCCGTGAACCCACCCATCGAGACCCCGGGGACCCTCTGAGGGACCCCTCGCGACACGACCGCGACTGGGACTGTCGTCGCGGTCCCAGACCCTCAGACCCCGTCTACCTCCGAAAAAGGAAAGAAAATCCTTTCTGAACTGAAGGAGGCGAAAGTCCCCTCACCTGAACAGTTCATTGCACTTCGTTTACTGACCGCTACAAAAAAGTATGTGTTTTAGATTCTGATAGAATTATACAAACTACGTGAACGTGTACACTCAAGGTCTTCAAACTTTATTACAATTCACTGAACTCATAAATCATTCACTTTAAACTATAATTTGAACCGAAATAAAATAAGTACCGTAGACACACACACACACACACACACACACACACACACAAACACAGTCTCCAATAAAACTTTACAGGTCACCGCGTTACATCTCTCTCGTGAAACCAGATTTCGACTAAATCGGATGTGTCAGAACAAAATACTAATTAAAAGATTTAATAAAGTTATCGAAAAAGACAAAAACACCTAGGACCTTAACCCTACGTTAGAACGATTCCGGACAAAACACCCTCCTTGATACAATATGAAGACCGGACCCCGGCTACATTGTTGCGGGGTCGTGGAGGTGGGGGAGGGGTCCCGTCCCGGAGGGAGACAAGAGCTACCGGACCTAACGGAAGACAGAGCGACGTCACTGTCTGTGGTCAGGAGGCTTTGGGGAGTGTCTTTCCATCAGGAAAAGGGGAACCCAAGTCGGGTCACTGAGAGTAGTCCGTGTCCCCTCCCTGGCGGTCTCCCCGGACCCACGCAGGGAAGAGAAGGAGGCTGAGACGCAACTCGAACACAAAGGACGAGACAAGAAAATGTTCATATAAGTAAGTAACAACGACGGGTCCCCTTCCCTTCCTCGACAAGACACTGGTCGTCAGGTGAGTGTCTGTGCACCCCGTTTACAGTTGTGTCTTAAATTTCAGTCAACTCTTTCACGAAAGTGAAATTATCACAACTATTCACTAAAAACAGTGGTCAATGACAGAGCTCCGTAAGTGAGTGATCCTTGAGACGATTTAGGAAACGGTAGTAATAGATTAAATTAAGAACTGTTGTCAGGTGTCGTCACTTATAAAAAATCGAGGTGAAAGATCTACTCCTTTGACCCCTAATCTCTTTCCAGTCCAGGACCGAGTTTATGGTGAAGAAGGCTCCTCAGAAATGGTAAGACGTAGCCAGTAGACCGAAGCACCGTAAATGACACTAACTCGAAACACACACACGTGCACTTTCCTAAAAACAAACCAAACAAATAACAGAGAGAGGAAGAACGTGCATTTGAGGTCCTTTCGGCCATTGCAACAGGCCAAACAAGCACCGACAAAAGGGTCCCGGGTCTTGCCACGGACCGTCCCTACCCGTGGGTCTTGCATGAACGAAGTAATAACTGACAGTGGAGGAGGGGTCAGAGAGTCAAGCACCTACGTATATTCCTTAGTCGTAGGAACCCTACGGAGCGTAACGAGGGACACTCACGTCCCCTTAGAACTGCTAGAAGGACAGTCTACAATCCCCTACCCCTCCATCCTCGTCCGGTTCCTTCCCGGAGCCATTCCTGCCGAAACCCGAAAGGGACACATACTTCAAGTTTTCCACTTTGACTTTCACAATCGGTGAGTCAGCTCGAACTGAGTAACACTGGGGTACCTGACAACGGACGATCCGAGGAGGCAGGTACCCTAAGAGGTCCGTTCTTAGGACCTCACCCATCAGGAAGGGAAGAGGTCCCCTAGAAGGGTTGGGTCCCTAACTTGAGACGGGAGGGTGTAACGTCTGTCTAGGAAATGGGTAGACTGCGGGGTCCCTTCGGGCACATAATTCAATTAATATGTGTTAAGTATATTTTAAACACAATACAAATAGAGAATTCCAATCTCCTAACCACCATTTTGTGACAAAAAGTCACTATACACCAAATACCCTGTCTTGTGAGAACAAGGAAACCTTTTTCAAAAAAAAAATTGAACTTTATCAATATGTCATTTCAAGGGTATATACGAAGGGGGTCGAAGGAGACTTAGTCGTAACATTCATTGGTGCCACGTCAACAATCCTGGTACCATAATTGTTCCCGTGGGGATCATTGACCTGTACCGAAAGGGTGATTGTAGGAGGAAGACAAAGCCCTAGGTCACGTCCTAGGGTGCACGACAAATCAACGGAACAGAGGAATTTGAGGAGACCAGGCACCGTCAAGGACTCTGAGGTCTCTCGCGGTCACTCAATAGATCATCGACGACGACAAGTGAACGAGTCAGCACAGGCTGAAAAACACTGGGGTACCTGACATGGTACGGTCCGAGGGGACAAGAAGTGACAGAACCTCGAACGGGTTTGAGTACGCGTAACTCAGTCACTACGGTAGGTTGGTAGAGTAGGAGACAGTGGGCGAAGACGAGGACAGGAGTCAGAAAGGGTCTTAGTCCCAGAAAAGGTCACTCAGTCAAGAAGCGTAGTCCACCGATTTCGTAACCTCAAAGTCGTAGTCAGGAAGGTTACTGATAAGTCCCAACTAAAGGAAATCTTAACTGACCAAACTAGAGGATCCTCTAGTCGGAAGAAATACCAGGTTGGGAGATATAGGCATGTACTGATGACCTTTTTGGTTTCGTAACTGATTTGTCTGGAAACAGCCGTTTCACCACAGAAACGAAAAATTATGCGACAAGTCCAAACAGTGTTGAAAAGAAGGTTCTTCGTTCGCGGAAAATTAAAGTACCGACGGCCGTGACAGGAGTCACTAAAACCTCGGGTTCTTTTACTTCAGACAGTGACGAAGGTGAAAAGGGGGTAGAGATACGGTCCTTCACTACCCTGACCTACGGTACTAGAAGTAAAAGACTTACAACTCAAAATTCGGTCGAAAAAGTGGAAGTAGTTCTCCGAAAGAGCAAGAAAAAGCTAAAGACGGTAATCCTACCACAGTAGACGTATAGACTTTAATAACTGAAAAGAGGACCGTCAGAACTAAGGTCAAACACGAAGTAGATCGGACCGTAAAGAGTACTACATGAGACGTACACTCAATTTATTCGCCCCACTGTTGTATGTCGGAACTACATGAGGAAAGAGTCAAAACTTGGTCACGTAACAAGGTACAGGCCAAGACTGACAACGAAGAACTGGACGTATGTCCAAAGAGTCCTCCGTTCATACCACCAGACCATAAGGGTAAAGAAATTCTTAAAGGATATCAAACAACACTAGGTGTCAGTTTCCGAAGTCACATTAGTTCGTCTTCATCTACAAAAGACCTTAAGGGAACAAAAAAAGATACTAGGTTGGCTACAAGCTAGAGACCAAGAAGACAGAAAAGATTTAGGTTGAACATATATACCTTCAAGAGTCAAGTACCTCACAACTTCGGGTCGAACTTCCTAAAACTCGTAATAGAACGATCATACACTTTACTCACGTTGACACTCCATCAAACTAGTAAGAAACCGTAACGGGAAGAAACCCTAACCTTACAATTGATTGGAAAAGATCAGGACACCGGTAACGGCTCAAAAGGTTTAAACGACCGTATAACTCACGTCGTGAATTTGTCGTAGTAGAAAATCCTAAACTTTATCAAGTCGACCTTAAGAGAGTGGAGGTGATCGAAACAAGAATTACAGGGAGTCACACTCAAAGAGACTGCAAAACAGTACTGATTTCACTTCAATGAGCCGAGACCGCGTACCTCTTAAACATCTTACGGTGAATTCACGGGAAGCAGAGGATAGTACCCCCAAGTATTACAGAAAAATGACCACTACAACTGGAACCAGGGAACCAGTTCCACCACAGCCGACATAGCAATATAAAAAAGGAAAAACACTAATTACGTATAGACTTCCTTTATGAAACGTCCTTTTCAAAAACGGAAGTCAAAGTTGTCATAAAACGGACACCCTTGTAAAGTCTAAAAGACTATTTTCAAGAACAAGTAAATTTTGTAAAAAGAGGGAGACTCAATCACTCTTTCCTAATCAGTATAAATTTTACCTCCTGTAGACACGGAACCTTCCGACTACTGTTAACACGCCCTGATACGTGGATTTTGCAGACGTCATTTAGTAAATAGTCGAGTCACGCACGAGCACAAAAGATGAGAGACGGCAAAGAAAAAAAAAAAAAAATTCTACCAATAATAGGTGATTTGACTAAAAATTAGCCGTCAAACTTTTAGGATCACATCACTTAGGTAATAAGTCTCGTCTTGAAGCATTTTAGACTAAAAAGATACACTCTCCTGAAGCTTTAATCCTACAATAATCTTGCACACAGGAGAAAGGAGACCCTTCGACCCCACCCCCAACCCGAAAACTGGGGGTTCTCCTATTTATTTCGAATCTTACTCCTAAAAGTCGGTTTCCTAGATCCTTAGACTCGGCTGGCACCCTACAGGTGACGGCCCTCGAAAGAAAGAGTTCAGGAACACCGGAACACCGGAACCCCAGAGACCGGACCGACGTGGAGGTCTAGGAATAAAAGTCCCAAATAATATGTCTCAGATTCAGCAGTGTCACTGAGTCGAACCCCGTGTCCATTTAGTGAAACACTCAAGGGAGACTCACCCTGAATTTGAAAGGGTCCCTCGAAAGTTCTTCTTGGTAAGTCCGACTACCTTTGATCGAGTCTTCACTTCGTGCAACGTCTCTATTTCGAAAATTTTATAATCCAAAACCAGACAAGCGAGAGAAAAACATTTCAATCACAAAAATATCCTCAATAGAGACGAGCCAGTCTATCTTCCCGTTGATACTCTTTTACAGACATCAGGACCCGACCGCGAGTACACACCCCTAGGTCAACTCTACAAAAAGAAGACCAAACTTTTTATAATTTTTTTAAAAGTAAAACTTTATACATGTTTTCAATGTTTTTACCCCGTCGTAAGGGTACATAGAAAGTGGAACATGTGGACATCATATTAATTTTGGGTCCGTTCCTTGAACTGCGTCATAATAAGTCACCAGACTAAGTAGGTCTAAAGGGTTCAACGGGGGTATCATAGAAAAAGAGACCAGATTCTAGTGTGTTCTGTAAATCAACAGAACATTTTATAGATGAAAAAATCGAAAAGAACAAGAATCCCGGTTGAAACTGATATAACTATGTGATATAATTCCCACTCTTGTCCATGGGAGGAGGGTCCGGGGGTCATGGAGACGGGTGAGTTTCCTGACTCCTTAAAACGGAGGACCGTAGGAACTAATAAACTCGACGACTGGGGAACTAACCTAACCAACAAGGTGCACAGTTACTTTTCCTGTCAACCCCTGGAAATTAGGAGTTACCCCGAAAAGGGGTTCTCTTGGAATAAAGATCACCATTGAATTGGACACGAAGGAGGATTGTCGAAAGTCTAAAAGACAAGAAAAACTACTGATTATTTACTTAATTTCCTGGTCACCTTCCTTAAATAAGAAAGAAAGGACCTTGGTTTCACGAGACCTTACCTAAACTAATAGAGATTAAACTAGAACCGACCTTAAGGAGAGAGAAAACTAATATTTCTCAGTCTCCTAAAACACCACCAAAGACGAAAATGGTCGAAAGAGGGAGAAGTAAAATAAGATGAGAACTGAAAACTCTCTGTCGATAACTACTAGTCAGAACCTATTTAGACTAAATAAAAGAGACGGCAGAAAAAGTCCGAAACCGGGTACAAACATCAATAACTAAAAGGTAAAGAATAAGTAAGGACGGAAGTGAGTCGTCTGTAATTCACGAGAGTGTATTCTCTTTTACGAAAAAAGCACACCCTAGAAAAGGAACCTCCCTGTAGAGTCATGGCACCGACCTAATTTAATCGTCCTGTCTTCAAAGTGCCGGAGTATTAAGGTCTGAAAGTGTACCATAAGTCACTTCCACGTTCTCTCCGTACCCACAACTTTCCATCCATTCAGTCTACCAGGGTCTCGACGTAGCACGACAACGGTCATTGATGGACGTACCAAAAGATTTCCTATTGAAATCAGAAGACCAGAGTAGAAGGAAGTAGACATGTTGTTCCTGTCACTATGGATGGACATACCAATAAAAGTGTCACATTCCTTAAGTACCGTCATTTCACGAACGTGTCTCACCCGTTCAGTCACCATTGAATATTAAAGTACAACACGGAAACCCCTAAAGTGTACTTATAACACTACTACCTCGTCTTAGAATATATTGAGTCATTACTCACCTGAAACAGGCGGACAGCGGATCACAATCCCAGTGACACATCTATTATTTTACGTCATATACAAGACTATTTCCTCTTAGTTACACTCGAGTTCAGATGTCCATCTGCAATATTGTCTTTACCTCGAGACACCAGACATATCCGAAGCACACCACTTCTCGTCCACAAAAAGACCACTGGAACCGTAGACAGGTCGGTAACTCGAAAATAACCCGAAAAAGAAAGTAGTCTCTACTTGTCCGAGTGCTAGGGACGGGAGGTCATCGAATACTAGATCACCCTCGACATCTGTGTTTCTCCTACAGGGGTCAAGACACCCACTACCACCCATGAGTCCCGTACCCCCACTCCCCGACGTCTCCACAACTCACCTCGTGGAAAAGCCCCGACCCTTCCTGTCGGCCTTCTGAGGTAGTGACTCCTGAGGCATGTGCTCAACCGACGTGTCTGTTCCACCCGTTACCGTAAAATTCGTCTTTCCCAGGTAGCCGGGATTCGACCCCTCACACCGACCCCTCGACGTCACAACACTGCACAGGTCTTGAAGTCTACCGACGACTCGCGCCCCTGTCCCGGCCCTCCAGGTCTAAGGCCCCCAGGACGGCAGACCTGAAGTAACAGGAAAGAAGGAAAAGCAACAGGACTTTACCATATAGAATTTCGACTAAGACATGCATTACCCTTGACAAAATGTTTACCTACATTGTGAAAAGATTGCGTACAATCTTTCGGTTCCTCACTCTGACTGTCCGTCGGGACTCCCCCGTAGTCTACACTGACTTGTGTCTCCCCACCCTTGATCACGGAACCTTAACCTCGTCGGAATGAGAGGGTCGGTGGGGGGTGGTGGTGGGATAGGTGGACGGGTGGACAGGTGGACGGGTGGGTGGGCAGGTGGGTGAACAGGTGGGGTGGGTAGGTAGGTGGGTGGGTAAGTGGGTGGGTAGTAAGGTGAATGTGTAAGGGGGTGGGTGGGTGGGGGGGTAGGTAGTGAGGTGGGTAGGTGGATGGGTAGGTAAGTGAGTGGGTAGGTAAGTGAGTAGGTAGGTGGGTAGTGGGGTGGG